>AWOL01S0016789.1:63078-112856 GCA_000715115.1 Nicotiana otophora | reverse complement strand
TTCAGCTCGCCTATTCTTTTGTAAATATTTTCTGCTAGGCCCATTTGATGTTAAGCATGTTAGTTGGTTCCAACAAAGATAGCCAAATAAAAAATTCGAATTTCTGCAGCCCAGTTCCAACAAAGATAGCCGGTCCATTCCTTTGTCATGACTGCAGATTCGCTTGCGTAGTGTTGTTATGACAAAATTAATACATTTCATTTCGATCATGCATTCACTTGCGTAGTGTGGTTATGACAACATAATATTATCTAAGTTTTTTATTTAATATTCCAATAATCAAGAAATAAAAGCGGATATTGAAAAAAAAAACATTAAAAAATATATCTATAAATCGCAGTTTGTCCAACATTAATTCAAGCCAAGTCTAAGTCAATAGAGCGACCGTGCTAGAATTACGGGACTCGGAGAATGCCTTACACCTTCTCTCCGGTCAATAGAATTCCTTATCCGGACTTTATTTTCGCAGACCAATAATAAAGGAGTCAAAACTTCCTTTGACTAGGGATTCAAATAAAAGGTGACTTGGAACACCGGCAAAAAAAAACAAAAACAAAAAATTAATTTCAAGTGGCGACTCTGTAAATAAAATAATCCCTATTTCAAAAATTATCACTTTAATTGGAAAAACTCTTTAACCCACAACCCAAACCAATATCTTTTGGGGGTAGGAAAAGGGGTGTGACATTGGGATTGTATTTGGATATCGCCGTTATTTTAGTTTATTTACTCTATTTCAGTGTATTCAGCTTATTGGTTTTCATTTGATTTGAATTGTTAAAAATGGCTAATAACTATATCTAAAAGTTGGCTTGCCTAGCAAGTGAAATGTTAGGTGCCATCACAGGCCCGAAGGTGGAAATTTCGGGGCGTGACAGTAGGAGCTTTAAAAAAAGGGAGTGAGCACAAAATGAAACAACTAATATTTCTTGATGAATATTGTTACAGATACAATGAGCTTTTATAGTTACATGTCGATCTAAAAGATAAACATTATCTCTAAGTACAATAATAATTTAAAATTCAAAATTTATATTACATATTTATCACGCCCCTCAAGCGATGCATGGTCTAAAAGAATGCGGAGCTTGTTGCGCAAAAAATAATAATCGCAGTGAAGCAAGGGCCTTGGTTAATAAGATGCAAGTTGATCTTGACTAGGGATATAATGAACTCGAAGAATACTAGCGACAACTGTTTCACGAACAAAATGAACATCAATCTCGACATGCTTGGTACGAGCGTGTTGAACATGATTTTGTGCCAAATATATGCTGCTAATATTGTCACAGAAAATTGTGGAAGGTGAAGAACAAGAAACATTAAGTTCCTTTAAAAGAGAATGTAACCATATGATTTCGGCAGCCGCGTGAGCAGCTGCACGGTATTTAGCTTCAGCACTTGATCGGCAAACAACATTCTGCTTCTTGGAGGAACATGAAATAAGATTCGGGCCAAGGAAGATACAGTAGGCCGAAGTGGATCGACGAGTTATAGAGCAACCAGACCAATTTGCATCACTATAACAGTGTAAACTCTCAATAGAACCACTGGGAATAAATAAACTGTGACTCAATGAACCATGCAAATATTGTAAATTTCTTTTGACGATAGTATAATGAATGTCTAAGGAAGAATGCATAAATTGAGATACTTGATTAACTGCAAAGGCAATGTATGGATGGGTAAATGTCAAGTATTGAAGACCACCAACAAGAATTCTATAAAGTGTGGGATCAGAAAAAGGGGAAGAATCATCCGAATGTATTAGAGACTTAGGAGAAAGAGGAGTTGAAACGGGTTTGGAAGAAAGCAAATTTGCACGGCCAAGGAGTTCTTTCACGTATTTGGTATGAGATAGAAAATAACCTTCATCAGGAGCAGTTATAGAAACACCAAGAAAATAATTAACCAATCCTAAGTCATTTATTGAAAATTCGGACTTAAGAGTCTGAATTAAAGATTGAATTAAAGTAGTAGAAGAGGCAGTGGGGAGAATATCATCAATATATAGTAGAAGAATAGCAATGTCTGAGTTATGTTTATAAATAAAAAGAAATGGATCAAACAAGCTATTTTGAAATCCAGTACTTAGAATAAAAGAAGTGAACCGATGGAACCATGACCTAGGGGCTTGCTTTAAGCCATAAAGAGCTTTGTTCAACCGACAAACATGATGAGGAAATTGTGGGTGAACAAAGCCAGCATGTTGTTTCATGTATACCGGTTCGTTAAGATTTCCATGCAAGAAGGCTTTCTTAACGTCTAATTGATGAACATGCCATTGCTTAGATGCATCAAGGGCAAGAATAGTACGAATGGTTATTGGTTTCACCACAGGACTAAATGTTTGATCATAATCTAGTCCTTGTTGTTGTTTGTAGCCATGGGCCACAAGACGAGCCTTAAAACACTCTAGAGAACCATTATATTTTTATTTAATACGATAAACCCAACGACAACCAATAATATTGACAGTAGGTGCTGCATGCACAAGATTACAAGTGCGGCCATTGCACGTCTCCAATGAGGTGATTTGTGAGCTTTCATAAAAGAAGTTGGTTAAGGTGGAAGTGATAAAATGTGAGAGATTAAGGATGGGAGAATGTGAGGCTTAAGAGAGCATGTTTGCTTGCGAGTTATCATGTGATGTGTTTTAGTATTAGAGGAAGATATGTGTGGAATTTGAGGTTGAGAAACAGAAGAGTTGCGCTGAATTGGAGATATGTTGGTAGTTGTAATGGGTAAACGTGAGATGGTATGGTTAGGGTGGATGAAGGAGTGACTTGTCCAACATTTAGAGGAGAATCAGATGCATTATGTTGTTGCACAATTGAAGTAGTGCTTGGAGTATTTTGTCTAGTTGGCAAAGAAGTTTGATGCCTTCTAGAAGAATTAAAATTTTGATTTGTATTCCTAGAATTTATCAGATTAGGAGATAAGGGATGAGATAATATAGGAGGTAAAGTAGGAATAGGAGAAAAAATTCCAGCATTTGTAAGAGATAAGAAACGGGAATATTTTTCAATATCTCTATGCTGAAAATTAGGAGATCCGGTTGAGGTTAAAGAAGGATTAATATTAATTATAGAGGGAAGCTTAAAGAGAGTAGAAGTGCTAGATTCAGGTAAAGTTGAGAAAAGAAGATGAGGATAAGTAAAGATATCTTCATTGAACCTAACATATCTAGATAAATACTCTATTACTGGAAGGATCAAAACATCTGTGTCCTTTGTAGTTAGATGGATAGCCAAGAAAGATACAATGTTTAGAACGAGGACTCAACTTGTGTACGTAGGAGTTGCCAAAAAGAACTTCAAAGAGAGTCTTAAAACGAAGCTTAGATGAATGAAGAATATTTAAAAGATGGACAGCAGTGTGCAGGGCTTCAACCCTGAATCGAGAGGGAAGTGATGCTTGAAATATTAATGAACGGACCATATTGAAAATAATACGATGCATGCATTCAACTTTGCCATTTTGTTCAGCAAAACGCCATTATCATTAAGGAATGATCGAAAAGCTTGAAGTTTAACAAACTCAGCAGCCCCGTCACATTGAAATGCTTTTAATTTTGTAGAAAACTGAGTCAATACTTAGGCATAAAATTGCTTAAATGTAGTGAAACCATCAGATTTACGCTTGAGAGGAAAAACCCATGAAAACTTCGTGAAATCGTCATGAAATAAAATATAATATCCGAAATCTAGTAAATGAAAGAACATGAGAGGTCCAAATATCACTATGAATTAACTCAAATAGAGATGAAGAAAAAGAACGAGAATCCATAAATGGCAATGTTTGGTGCTTGCCAAGTTGACAAGCATTACATAAATTGTCTAAACCTTTAAATGCAGAACAAGATAACTTATTAACCCAAATTAAACTAGCTAAAATAGTTGAGCTTGGATGTCCTAAAAGACGATGCCAAAGATTTGGAGAGACATGTGCAGCAGTAAGAGCAGGACGACGAGTTACAGCAAAGCCATCAGAAGAAGAAGTAAGAGCATAAAGTGATCCAGAACTATTGCACCGAAGGAGAGGCCTCTTTGTCTTGAGTTCAATGGAAAAACCAAAAGGATCAAATTCCGTAGAATAATTATTATCCGAAACTAATTTACGAACGCTTAGTAAATTGGTAGAAATATGAGGAACAATTAAAATATCTCTACGAGAAAAAAAGAGAATTAGAAGTAGAGAAAATACCATGCCCAGTGTAGGAAATAGGAAGTTGAGTTCCATTACCCACAACTACACGATCTGAGCCATTATATGGAGTAATAGAGGATAAATTGGATGCATTTGGAGTCATGTGAGAAGATGTTCCACTGTCCACAAACCAAGAGGCATCACCATGTGAAGAAAATGAGTAGTTAGAACTAATATCTGAGACAAAGGCCTTAGAATTTAGAGAAGGACAATCACGAGCAGTGTGGTGTGGCTGATAGCAGAGTTGGCAGTAAAGCGTCACATTATTAGGTTGAGATGGATTGAAAGTAGCAGGATATGAAATTAGAGGAGGACCTAAGATGGAAGGAAGACGGGGACGTGAAGTGAACTGTTGAGGCCCAACATTAAAAGATTTGGTATTATTCCCTTAAGTATATCGACCTCGACCATGTCCACCATTAGAATGGCGCCCACCATTGTTATGACGACCATGACCACGACCATAGGGAGTCGATTGCTTCTTGGCCATAAAAGCAGTGGTGGAATTATCCGAAGTAGAATTAGAGAGACTACTTAATTGGGCTTCATGAAAGACAAGTAGGGAGCGTGCTTCAACAAAGGTAGGAAGAGGAACGCGAGTAGATAGAGGTGCTCACAGACATCTAAAATTAATCCAGAAAGTATTTGTAGAACAAGATCAGATCCAGAGATTGGCTATGGACGTCAACGCATCTGCAGTGGATTTGAGACGATGGACATATTCATTAATTGAAACCTTTCTTAAGATTATGAAGCTGTAATTTGAGTTGAAGTGTTCGAGAACTAACTTGATCACGGAATAATCGATCGATTTGAAGCCACGCGTCTCTAGAAGTGAGAGAATGATTTGGCTTGATAATAACTTAAACAATGGAGTCAAGTTGAATTCATTGTTGAAAGGAAATAGCAGAGGGAGAGGATGGAAGAATGGAGGAAGCATTATTGATGGAGGCTGGGGAAGAAGGGACTGATTCGGTAGAGGTGTTGGAAGCCATCATAAAACCTAGACTTCTGATACCATGAAACAAGTAATATTTCTTGATGAATCAATTGTTCTGTATACAATGAACTTCTATAGTTACATGTTGACCTAGAAGATAAACATTATCTCTAAGTATAATAATAATTTAAAATTTAAAATTTACATTACATATTTATCACAAAAGATTAAAAAAACAAGAGACTAGCAGCTGCTAAGAACAAAAAAACACAGCAACATTTATTCTTCTTCCTTACAATTTTATCACACAAAAACTTCATCAACTCACATCATCTTCACCTCCAAAAGCACCATGTAAAACCCCATTAAAGAACCCTTTAATCACCTTAAACAACTCAGCCAAAAATTAGCCCAAAAAATATTCAAATTCCAGACCCAAAATAATCCCAAAAAGTCACTGAAAAACAGCTCCAAATCCAGCAAAATGCAGCCACGAAATCACCAAAAACGCAGCTGAAACTAGCTGCAAAACAGTCTCAAAATGACCTGCCGAACTCCAGTCAAAAACACCACAAAACACCCCGGTAACAGCCCCAAAATAGCTCAAACAACTGTCCCAAAACCAGCATTCAACCACCAAAATTCATCCCCAAAGAGCAGCAAAATCAGTTGCGAAACTGCTGAAAAAGTCAGCCAAAAACACCCTCAAAACAGTCCCGAAACACCCCCAAAACAGCCCATTTTAGCATAAAAACAACAGCTCTAAATGTCAAGTTTGTCGTCGAGTTTCCGTCGCGATTCCAGTCTCCAATTCAGACTTGTGTGTCGGATTGTGTTTCTGCTTTCCAAGTGTAGGCCTATGAAGATTTTCTTAACTTTTTCTGCAATAAGGTTGGCTCATTCCCTTTCTTCACTGATGTTTTATCTTCAATACCACACAAGAGGGGGGCGATTTGTGTGGTATCCAATTTTTTCGCGTGCACAAATTATAGAAGGACCTTGTTCTTCTATGTGTTTCTTATACTACTGTTGCGGAATAATAAATGCAGAAATTAAAGAACACAAGTATTTTACGTGAAAAACACCTGGCTCAAAAGGTGAAACAAATACGACCTACTTCCCAGTAGGATTTTTCTAAACTCTCCACTAAATCACTGAGTCAAAAACTGCATTTACAAAACACTTTTGTAAACCTAGGATTAACTCTAATCCCATTGTGGCACACAACCTCTAACTGTTGCGACAACTTCAAGTTAACTCTAACTTGAATACTCTGAGTACCTATTATAATTGCCTCTAGATAAAGCTGAAAGGTACAATATGAAAACACCTACTACAATTGAACTAGAATAAAGACAGACACTTGGAACTGGTTCTTCTATCTGGTTCATGTAGTTTCAGGTTCGCACACTTGAATCACACACGAACTGTTTGCAAAATGCCTTGCTATTTTGCTCTCAATTCACATTTAACTTCTGCTTTTGTGCGTCCCATGTAGAATGAAAACATCCTGCGATTTATAGAGTTAGTAAAGTAGAAAATAACTAGAGTTCTAATGCTACTCTTCCTTGGTGGAAGAGTTCTAGTTAATCTCAACTTCTAACTCCTTCCTTATCTTGGATAATGTTCTCGTTGAGTAAGGAGTCATTCTCCTTATTAATTATGTAATCTTTTCGATCAAGAGATATCTATTATTATACCAGATTTCGTTTATCTCTTGCATGTGCATCTCACGTGCTTTGAATCTGCCTGTGTCTATGCCTACCAGTGATGGACCTGGTTCATCCCTGAGTTCCTTTGTCAATATTCAAAACTATTCTTTACTTGGGCCAATAATTTTCCCCTTTTTGATGATGACAAACTCTGTGCTTCCATAAGCTTAGGCCTTGTTTCAACTTAGCTCAACATCAACACAATGTTAGAAATATTTTTCCTTTTTATAACTTATCATCAAGAACCAGGTTCATTAGGTTATAAACATCACTGTTCAAAGTGTAAAGCACAACCTTTTCCCCCCTTTTGGCATCATCGAAAAGATGCATAAAAATGTGAGATAACCAGATTTTAAAATTTACTCATGGCCAATAGGGCTACTTCAAATGCAATCATGGATTAATCATCATAGATCAAGGTAAGAATTTTAACCATCAAAGAATATAAACAAACAGTTAGAGCAAAAATAGTGAATTTCATTGACGATTGATAAGATTCTACCACAAATCATAAGAAGAAATAAAAATATTAAAAACATGAGCAAACAAAAAAAAAACATCCCAAACTGGGTCACTGAAAGGTCTACACTAGGCTGGGAGCTTAAGGCTTGGAAGAACTAGGGGCTTGGTTTTTGGCTTGGAGAAGTTTCACCATGTCTTGAAAAATTCCATCATTCTTCTCCTTTTCCCTTGCTAGTTCAGTTCTGAGAGCATCTCTCTTAGACTTTACCTCAGCCAACCTTTTCTTCAGCCTCTCAATCTAAGCATCCTTAGCCCCACTTTCTTGCACCAAGGCTCGCACCTTGCTATTTACTGGTACCTTCTTAGATGAACCAGGTTCTTTAGGAGTGCCATGGACTTCATAGTCACAAGCAGGAAGCGTATTTGCCCCAAACTGATCATTGCTTGTACCAACCTCCATTTCTTCTTTAGATTATAACTTTCAGTCACTCTCTTCAGTAGGTCTGCGAGGGTTTCCTGTTCAGATGAAACAGGTTCATCTATATTTTTCCCAAGTTGAACCAGCTCTTCAGCGGCTTCGCCAGACCCACTTCCCCCTGTTTTATTTACACTCTCCTCTACTCTAGCAGATTTTTCTTCCCAAACAACCATTGCACCTGTGTCTTTGGTTAAACTCACAGGAGTGGGTGAAGAATCAACCACTATTTTACCCTTTCCCCTCACAGCACTTCGAACACCCTTGCTCTCTTTTTCTTTTTCTCTTTCATTTTTACCACCAATTCCTCCAGACTCTGTAGTTTCAACACCTGCTTTGAACCCTACTAGTACAAACCTATTCTCCAAATTTGTTCTCTCCCCACAACAACCTTGAGAGCAAGCATCTTTACTCTTTTCTTAGAGGTTGGGGTGGTGGAAAGGATGATAGTGGGTGTGGAAGTCTAATCAAACTGAATTTCAGTTTTGAAAAGACTTTGGAGTGTATCCCTAGAATCTAGGTACTTCAATTTGGTTGGGAATCTTTTGAACAGAACTGGTTCACTTGTAACGGATAAGTCCAAAAGGAATTTGGAATTAAGTAGGACTCTGCTCATGATCCAAATATTATTATTTCAAATTATACAGAGTGTAGAAAACATACCGCGTTATCTTGATGAACCAGGTTCTTCACTGATAATTCTCTTGTGTAAGTCTAAATTTGCCAAAATAGAGAAAATATAATTAGAGATTAATGAGTCATTTTAACATATGGCACAAGAGTATACTATTGAAAGTATGAGTCTGAGCAAAACATAATCTAATTATATACACATTTTCAGATTTTCTAACCAAAACCAACAAATTTTATTTTCAATTTTGTTTTGAATTCTGAACTGATCCTTTTAGGTGATCTTAATCATCCCTAATTCTAACATGTTCCTTTCAAAGTGATCTCTACTTAGGGCTTTTGTGAAGATATCAGCTATTTGCTTGTCAATAGCACACAATTTCACAATGATCAATCCTTTTTCAGAGTTATCCCTCAAAAAGTGATGCCTAATAACTATGTGCTTAGTTCTCTTATGATGAACCGGGTTCTTGGTCATACTAATTGCACTAGTGTTATCATAAAAAATATAAATACAACCAACATCAATTTCAAAGTCCATTAATTGTTGTTTGATCCACAACAATTGAGCACAACATGAAGTAGCAACAACACACTCAGCTTCAGCAGTAGATAAGGCCACTGAATTTTGCTTTTTGGTGCCCCAAGACACAAGACATGAGCCAAGAAATTACTATCTTTTGGATACCATAGATAGAGATCAGTGGTGCCTTTTAGATATCTCAATATTCTCTTGACAACAGTCAAGTGAGACTCCTTTGGATTTGCTTGAAATCTTACACAAAGGACTACACTAAAAACAATGCCAGGTCTACTAGCAGTGAGATACAACAATGAGTCTAGCATTCCCCTATACAACTTCTGATCAACAGATGAACCAGGTTCATATATATACAACTTTGTAGCTATTTCAATAGGAGTGTCAATTTCTTTGGAATCTTCCATTTAAAACCTTTTAAGCAACTCTTTTACATACTTCTGCTGATGAATCATAGTACCATTTGAATTTTGTTTAATTTGTAAGCCTAAAAAGAAATTAAGCTCAATCATCATGCTCATTTCAAATTCACTCCCCATTAGTTTAGCAAACTCTTTACTTAACTTATCAGTAGTTGCTCCAAAGATTATATCATCAACATATATCTGAACTACCAAGGGATCTTTACCTTTTTCTTTCAAGAACAAAGTATTGTCAATTTACCTCTCTTTTAGTCATGCTCAAGAAAAAACTTTGATAATCTTTCATACCATGCTCCTGGCGCCTGCTTGAGCCCATAAAGTGCTTTGTCAAGTTTGTATACATGATCATGACTCTCCTTGCTTTCAAACCCCGGAGGTTGTTTGACAAACACTTCTTCCTTTAAATAGCCTTTGAGGAAGGTACTCTTGACATCCATCTGGTGGAGGGTGAATTCCATGTAAGCAGCAAAGGCTATAAGGAGTCTTATTTCTTCCAACCTTGCAACTGGAGCAAAGGTTTCATCGTAGTCTATGACCTTCTCTTGGCTATATCCTTGAACCACCAATCTTGCCTTGTTCCTTTTAACTGTTCCATCTTCATCAAGTTTGTTTCTGAAGACCCATTTTGTGCTAATTATTGATCTATCCAAGGGTCTTGGTACCAGATGCCAAACTTGACTCCTTTCAAATTGGTTGTGTTCATCTTGCATTGCATTTACCCAGTCTGCATCCTGCAAAGCCTCAACAACATTTTTAGATTCAATAAGAGATAAGAAAGCATCAAAAGCACAAAGATTCTTTAATGAAGATTCGGTTTTGATTCCAGAGGTTGGATCAGTAATTATGTTCTCAATGGATGAGAACTTTGATACTTGTAAGGTTTCACAACTAACTGGTTTCTCTTTGATCTTCCTTCAGTCTTTTGTTGTTGTGGAACAAGTTTATGGACATGTTCCATTGAGGTTTGGGAATCATTTCCTCTTTGTTATGTTCCCCCTGTCATGTTGCTCTGGGTGGAAGAACCTGTTCCATCACATATTCCTTCTTCCAGTGCTGCTTCTGTCTGGGCAGTGGTTTTATTTAAGTTTCTTACCAGCCCAATTGCTTCATCATCATGTTCCTGTCTCTCAGAAAGAATGTTAGTTTCATCAAACACTACATGAACACTTTCTTCAACACACATAGTTCTTTTTTTATAGACTTTATAAGCTTTGCTATGTGAAGAATACTCCATCATCACTTCTGGGATCAAACTTGCCTAGGGAGTGTTTACCATTGTTGTGCATAAAGCACTTGCATCCAAATGCCATAAGATGGGATATATTTGGTTTTATCCCTTTAAGTAACTCATAGGGAGTCTTCTCTACAAGAGGTCTAGTCATGCACCTATTTATGATGTAGCATGCAGTATTTATAGCTTCTGCCCAGAAGCTATGGGGCAGTTTACTAGAAAGAAGCATAGTCCTAGTCATATCTTCAAATATCCTATTCTTTCATTCAACTACTTCATTTTGTTGTGGAGTCTTAGGAGCAGAAAAATTATGATCTATGCCATGCTCATCACAAAATTCAGAAAATTTAGCATTTTCAAATTCAGTGCCATGATCAGACCTAATTGATGCAAGTTAATTACCTAGTTGTTTCTGAGTTTTTCTAACAAAAGAAGTGAACATGTCAAAGGCTTCATCTTTAGATGTTAAAAACAATGTCCCAGTAAACCTATAGTAATCATCAACAAGCACCATTACATATCTTTTACCACCTCTGCTTAATATTCTCATTGGACCACAGAGATCCATATGGATCAGTTCCATCGTCCTAGTAGTGCTTACCACTTTCTTGCATTTAAAAGAAGATCTTACCTGCTCCCTTCTTGCACATGCCTCACAAACTTTGTCTTCTTTGAACTCGATGTTAGGCAGCCCTATCACCAGGTCCTTGGAGACTAATTTGTTGAGTTGACTCAGACTTGCATGTCCAAGTCTCTTGTGCCAAAGGGGGGGATCATTGTCCAACACATTTAAGCAAGTGAGTTCATTTTTTGACAGTGTGGACAGATCTACAATATATATATTGTTCACTTTTTTTCCCTACAAAACAATCTTGTTAGTGGTAAGATTAATCAAAAAGTATTTTGTAGAGGTTAATGCTTCCAAGTTACCTCTATCACACAGTTGTGATACACTAATTAGACTGTATTTTAGGCCGTTTATCAAATAGCCATTCTCAATCGAGTGAGAGTCAGTCTTACCTACCTTACTAACCCCAATGATCTCACCTTTCTTACCATTTCCAAAGGAGACATTACCTCCTTTGAGGTCCTCAAGTGAAAGGAACTAGTTTTTGCTTCCTGTCATGTGCTTTGAGCAACCACTATCCATGTACCATATTTGGCTGCTCCCCTTCACTTGGACCTGAAAAAGGAAATCAGGGGTTGGTCTTAGGAACCCAAACTAGTTTGGATCCCTTTCTATAGGCAAAAGGAAGAACCAAATTCTTTTTAGCCCAACCTAGCAGCCTATTTTTCCCTTGAACAAACTTTTTATTCTTTTAACTAGCCTTTTCTTTTGCAGTGCATTCACTGTTATAGTGACCAGTCTTACCACAGTGTGTGCAAATTTGTTCTTAGGAAGTGTGAGATACTTATTTTTGGGATCCCATTTAGGTGGCAGATTCCCAAAACCAATTACTCTTTTATTGCTACTGTGATGTTCCTGTAGCCATGACAGTGCATCAGAGGACCTGTTCCATTTACAAGTTCTGCCTAGTTCATGCTTGACCTTGCCTAGATCCTTTGTCAAAATTCTTACCTGCTCATCCTTCTTATACAACTTTTAGTTTACCTAATTTCAGTTTTAGGTATTGAGATCTAAGTTCTAGGACATTTGATTCAAATGCATGAACCTGGTTCTTTAGTGCAGTATTTTCACTTACAGTCTCACTGACTCTAAGTTCCAGGTTCTTACACTTTGCTTTTAAAATCACACATTCCTTAGACAGCTGTTTCTTTTCATTGTTTATATCCTCATATTCATCAATGAAATCCAGAAGTAACTCAGATAGCATTTCTTTAGACAAAAAATTAATCTTGTCTTTTAGATGGATCATACTTACTTCAGATTCCTCATCGGATTCTCCAATTACCATAAGTGCTTGTTCATCTTCATCTTCATCATCTAAGTCCTCATCTGAGCTTTCTTCCCAAGAAGCAACCATAGCCTTTGTTGATCCTTTGTTCTTCTTGGGATGAACTTGTTCCTTCTTTCTGTTTCTTTGTTCACCCCTTTCCTTCTTCCATTCAATTTCCCATTAAGGGCAGTTTTTGATATGGTGATCAGTCTTCCCACACTTGTAGCAGGCCCCATTGGTCTGGTTTTCAGGAACCCTTGGTTTGTTATAGCCTTCACTTCTTGAAGAACCCTTTCCTCTCATTAGGTACTTCTTGAAGTCCTTTGTGATCATAGCCATTTCATCATCTTCTAGATCAGAACCTTCAGTGATTCTGAGTGCCAGGCTCCTTTCCTTATTACATCCATCTTCATGGTTTGCCTTCTAAGTTCATAAGTAGTGAGATTTTCAATTAGCTCATCCAACGTAAGAGTGGCAATGTTCTTTGATTCCTAAATGATAGTGATTTTGCTCTCCCAAGTAACAGGCAGAACCCTTGTCAGAATCTTCTCAACTCTGTCTTCTTCAGAAATAATCCTTCCAAGAGACTTAAGTTTATTTGTCAGTATGGTGAACCTTGTATACATCTCCTGGATGGTTTCCCCTTCCTTCATGGTGAAATTCTCATATTGAGAACATAGTAGTGTTCCTGTGGACCTCTTCACTTGAGGTGTTCCTTCATGGGCCACTTGCAAAGGGTCCCAGATTTCCTTAGCAGTGGTACAACTTTGTATTCTATTGTACTCATCTGGACCGAGTCCACAAACAAGCCATTTTTTGGCTTTAGCATTCTTCTCCCATTTCCTCAAGTCGTCAGCAGTGCAATCAGCTCTTGTTTTTGGCACCTCCTCTCCTTCGGCATTTATCTTCATGGTAGCTAGTGGACCATCTGTGACAATGTCCCATAGCTCATAGTTTTCTCCTATGATGTGATCTCTCATCCTATTTTTCCACCAAGAGTAATACCGGCCGTTGAAGAGTGGTGGCCTAGCAATGGATTGCCCTTCCCAGTTTCCAGGTGGTGCACTCATCTTGATCTTCTCCTAAGGTGTTAGCTCTTCAAGGATAACCGGCTCTGATACCAATTGATGTTTTAACTTCAATACCACATAAGAGGGGGTAATTTGTGTGATGTCTAATTTTTTACGTGCACAGAGTATTGAAGGACCTTGTTCTTCTATGTGTTCCTTATACTACTGTTGTGGAATAATAAATTCAGAAATTAAAGAACACAAGTATTTTATGTGAAAAATACCTGGCTCAAAAGGTGAAAAACCCACGACCTACTTCCCAGTAGGATTTTTCCAAACTCTCCACTAAATCACTGAGCCAAAAACTGCATTTACAAAACACTTTTGTAAACCTAGGATTAACTCTAATCCTGTTGTGGCACACAACCTCTAACTGTTGCGACAACTTTAAGTTAACTCTAACTTGAATACTCTGAGTACCTATTACAATTGCCTCTAGATAAATCTGAAAGATACAATATGAAAACACCTACTACAATTGAACTAGAATAAAAGACAAACACTTGGAACTGGTTCTTATATCTGGTTCATGTAGCTTCAGGTTCGCACACTTGAATCACACACGAACTGCTTGCAAAATGCCTTGCTATTTTGCTCTCAATTCCCGTTTAACTTCTGCTTTTGTGCGTCCCATGTAGAATGAGAACATCCTGCGATTTATAGAGTTAGTAGAGTAGAAAATAACTAGAGTTCTAATGCTACTCTTCCTTGGTGGAAGAGTTCTAGTTAATCTCATCTCCTAACTATTTCCTTATCTTGGATAATGTTCTCGTTGAGTAAGGAGTCCTTCTCCTTATTAATTATGCAATCTTTTCGATCAGAAGATATCTATTATTATGCCAAATTTTGTTTATCTCCTGTATGTGCATCTCACGTGCCTTGAATCTGCCTGTGTCTATGGCTACCAGCGATGAACCTAGTTCATCCCTGAGTTCCTTTGTCAATCTTCAAAACTATTCTTTACTTGGGCCAACATTCACTATTATATTTTCTCCATTGTTTTCGTTGTTTGTTTGATTTAAAATATGATATTTAATATCCTTGTGATCTGTTGAGCTTATTGTTAAGCTTGTTTGACCAAAGCATATGAATATGTTTTAACGTGTATGGACTGCTTAGATCGTTAGGCCATGGGTTGGGACAAAGCATTGCTTGAACGTAATTACTAATGGGTTATTTAGGGAATACTTGCGTGAGCCGTATGGTTTGGGGGGAAGTGCATAATTAGTCACTAATTAGATATGTCTTTACTTTTTAGCCACTGTTTAAAATGTATCTTTAGCTAGTGCTTAATAAATTTTTACCTGCCCGAACGAAAATACCCCTGTGCTAGACGTGGGTATTGTGTAAATATTAAGGACATGGTGTCATTAACTTCATGCACGCTGTGTAAATATTAAGGACAAAGTATCCTGTATTTGCACCTTCTGTTGTTAAACTTTAGGACATCATGTCCTTAACTTCATATGTGCAGTGTAAATATTAAGGACATGACGTCCTTAACTTTATGTGTGCAGTGTAAATGTTAAGGACATAATGTCCTTAACTTGTTGTATTTGCACCTTCTGTTGTTAAATCTTAGGACCTCGTGTCCTTAACTTCATATGTACAGTGTAAATGTTAAGGACATGGTGTCCTTAACTTCATGTGTGCAGTGTAAATGTTAAGGACATAGTGTCCTTAACTTTATGAGTGTTGTGTAAATATTAAGGACATGGTATCCTTAACTTCATGAATGCTATGTAAATATTAAGGACAAAGTGTCTTGTATTTGCACCTTCCATTGTTAAACCTTAGGACATCATGTCCTTAACTTCATATGTGCAGCGTAAATATTAAGGACATTTCGTCCTTAACTTCATGTGTGCAGTGTAAATGTTAAGGACAACATATCCTTAACATTTACACACTCATGAAGAAAGGGTAAAAATATCTTTTCGTATTAATTTTAATAGAGTAGTGGCTATTTTTGCTCAGCATTAAAAATACTGAATAAAAACTAAATACTATATTAAAAAGTGGCTATCCTACACCATTTCTACTATGGTTTGTTTGAGAATTAATTTGGGCCTGTGCGATTTTAGATAGTGGGCCATGGTTATTTTCTTTTATGCCCATTAACTAATAGGGAAGTGACATTTTCTTTAATTTCTACACTAGCCTATTACTCAAAAACTTAATAAGCTAGCTCATATCTCTCCCATTAATTGCAAATACTTTTCATAACTTGGAGGGGTAATTGATCTTGTAAATAATTCTTATACTTTTCTACAATTCTATACATA
Source organism: Nicotiana otophora (assembly GCA_000715115.1). NCBI lineage: Eukaryota > Viridiplantae > Streptophyta > Magnoliopsida > Solanales > Solanaceae > Nicotiana > Nicotiana otophora. The sequence continues at coordinate 96,984 of AWOL01S0016789.1, read as the reverse complement.
AATCATGGTCTCATAATAATATCAAATATAGCGAAGAAACAAATCATGAATACGTTAGAATGCTTACACACGAAGTGCAGAGTGTAGTATGAGTACAACCGAATCTATATCGCGTCAAGATGTACCTGGATCTACACACGAAGTGCAAAGTATAGTATGAGTACAACCGACTCAATTTACTCAATAAGTAACAAGACTAACCTTGGGCTGAAAGCAGTGACGAGCTCAAAAGGATACAATCAGAACCAAAATAATGACAACACAGATATAACAAGGAGAATGATAGTAATAACTTAGAGAAACTTCTATATTCAGCTTGTTCACAGTACAAAAATTTAGGCAGGCTTTCAAGTTCAACAATTTAAGTACAACACTGATAAAAATATGTCAAGTACAACTAGCTTAAGGAATGTTACGTCTCTATGCCTACATATCAAATATACATGTCAAGTGTAATTCACAGTGATAATCTCAGGTACTCACACTCTCAGAGTACTCAATCTGTCTTTCTTAATTTCTCACTCATCACACACAATCACTTAGCACTGTACGGGTGCCTGGCATCAATGCCCCTCACCAAAACACGTGTATATAAACCATTGTGCCCGCGCTCAATGCTGGTATATCAGACTCACGATGGGCGTATCCTGCCCAAGCACTAATATAAAGCCTATAAGGCCTACTGCGCCATGCAACCCGATCCACAATAATAAATAAGCCAATAAAGCCTGCTTCGACGTGGAACCTGATTAATAATAATAATAATAATAATAATAATAATAATAATAATAATAATAATAATAATAATAATAATAATAATAATAATAATAATAATAATAATAATAATAATAATAATAATAATAATAATAATAATAATAATAATAATAATAATAATAATAATAATAATAATAATAATAATAATAATAATAATAATAATAATAATAATAATAATAATAATAATAATAATAATAATAATAATAATAATAATAATAATAATAATAATAATAATAATAATAATAATAATAATAATAATAATAATAATAATAATAATAATAATAATAATAATAATAATAATAATAATAATAATAATAATAATAATAATAATAATAATAATAATAATAATAATAATAATAATAATAATAATAATAATAATAATAATAATAATAATAATAATAATAATAATAATAATAATAATAATAATAATAATAATAATAATAATAATAATAATAATAATAATAATAATAATAATAATAATAATAATAATAATAATAATAATAATAATAATAATAATAATAATAATAATAATAATAATAATAATAATAATAATAATAATAATAATAATAATAATAATAATAATAATAATAATAATAATAATAATAATAATAATAATAATAATAATAATAATAATAATAATAATAATAATAATAATAATAATAATAATAATAATAATAATAATAATAATAATAATAATAATAATAATAATAATAATAATAATAATAATAATAATAATAATAATAATAATAATAATAATAATAATAATAATAATAATAATAATAATAATAATAATAATAATAATAATAATAATAATAATAATAATAATAATAATAATAATAATAATAATAATAATAATAATAATAATAATAATAATAATAATAATAATAATAATAATAATAATAATAATAATAATAATAATAATAATAATAATAATAATAATAATAATAATAATAATAATAATAATAATAATAATAATAATAATAATAATAATAATAATAATAATAATAATAATAATAATAATAATAATAATAATAATAATAATAATAATAATAATAATAATAATAATAATAATAATAATAATAATAATAATAATAATAATAATAATAATAATAATAATAATAATAATAATAATAATAATAATAATAATAATAATAATAATAATAATAATAATAATAATAATAATAATAATAATAATAATAATAATAATAATAATAATAATAATAATAATAATAATAATAATAATAATAATAATAATAATAATAATAATAATAATAATAATAATAATAATAATAATAATAATAATAATAATAATAATAATAATAATAATAATAATAATAATAATAATAATAATAATAATAATAATAATAATAATAATAATAATAATAATAATAATAATAATAATAATAATAATAATAATAATAATAATAATAATAATAATAATAATAATAATAATAATAATAATAATAATAATAATAATAATAATAATAATAATAAAGCCAATATGGCATGTTGCGGCGTGCTGCCCGATCCCCAATAGCACACAATACGGCTCTTAGGCCCACCTCAGTCACCAGTTTCTCAAGTCTCAAGACTCACAACCTCTACTCAGCCCAAACAATAATAATATGTGATGTAACAATGAATGATGACAGAGATTAAGATATGATATGCAAATGAATAAACATGACTGAGTGCATAATTGCAGTTTAAGCAAATAACTCAACAATAAAAATAACCTCAACGGGTCCCAACAGAATAGGCACGTAGCCTAAACATGATTTCTAACATGAATCACGGCTCAATTACTCTAACACGTAGAAATTACATGGATAAAACAAGACTTGATATGAATACAGTATAAAATCCACCCGGATTATGATTACCACAGTGCACGCCCTCACACCCCTCACCTAACATGTGTGTCACCTCAAAACCACCCACATAACACATTTTTCAGGGATTTATACCTTCAGTTCCAAGTTTAGAAGTGTTACTTACCTCAAAGTAGGCAACTCAATGCACCAACAAACCCTTGCCTCGCAAATCGGCCTCCGAATGACCCAAATCTAATCACAAATAACTCAATATAATCAATACAAGCTATAGGAATCGATCATATACGATAAAGCTAAGTTCTTTAACCAAATTTAAAAAGTCAACCCCGGGCCCATGCCTCGAAACCTGGCAAAATTCATAAAATCCGAACACCCATTCAATAATGAGTTCAACCAAACCAAAATCATTTAATTCCTACTAAATATTGACCCTCAAATCCCCAAATCTTACTCTCTAATACCTAGTCCAATATCCCCCAAATGTTACCTCAAAAACACATAATCTATGTGGAAAAATCAATAAGTATTAAATATTAATGATCAAAATTTGTGTACCTCTTGAATTGTGGTGAAAGTCCTCTCAAAAATCGCCCCTAGCCGAGTTCCACAAGTCCAAAAATGAGATAAATGCAACCCTTCAAATTTTAAGTTCTGCCCAGCAAAACTGCACTTGCGGTCACGATCTTTGCTTCTGCGGAACCGCTTCTGCGGTCACACGTCCGCAACTACGGAAAACACTTAACACCCGACCAGCCGCATCTGCGGCCACATTCACGCACTTGAGAGACCACTTTTGTGGTCCCTCGCCCATACCTGTGCATCCGCACATGCGGATCACCTCGCGCATCTGCGACCAAGGCCAAGTTGCCTCACTCTGCACCTGCGGACCCCTCATCACAAAAGTGTTTTCGCTTCTGCAAAATTTCTTACACTTTTGCGGACCTCACTACCTCCCCTCCATTCCGCACCTTCAACCATGGCGTCGTACCTACGGTACCGCATCTGTGGCCAATCCCACTACAGGTGCGAATGCACTAGATGCCTGAAACTTCACCACTTTCCCAAAGTATAACCAAGCTCCGCCAACCATCTGAATCACATCCGAGGCCCCAGAGACCCTATCCAAACATACCATCACATCCTAAAATATCATATGAACTTAGTCGAAGCCTCAAATCACCTCAAACAACATTAAAACATGAATCGCGCCCCAATGTAAGCCTATTGAAACGAACGGATTTTCAACTTCTGAAATCAATTTTGAAACCTATCAAACCAACTCCGATTGACCTCAAATTTTGTACATAAGTCATAAATGACGTGACAGACCTACTCCAACTCTTGGAACCAAAATTTGAGCCTGGTATCAACAAAGTCAACTCTCGATCAAACTTCTCAACCTTCCAAACCTTTAACTTTCCAACTTTCGCTAATTCAAGCCAAAATGACCTACGGGCCCCCAAATCAATAATCGGATATACTCCTAAGTCTATAATCCTCATACGAAGCTATCAGAACCATCAAAACTCTATTCCAGAGTTTTTTACATATAAGTTAATATCCGGTCAACGTTTTCAACTTAAGCTTCTAACCTTAGGACTAAGTGTCCCAATTTATTCTGAAATGTCTCCGGAACCAAACCAACCACCCCGACAAGTTATATAACTACAAATAAACATAGAATAAGCAATAAATAGGGGAACGAGACTACAATACTCAAAGCGACTGATTGGGTCATTACAGTTATTGATAAATATTGATTACTCATTGATTTTTACACCTAGTTTGTGTGTGTTTGAGGTAGAAATTGGGAATTTTAGACTATGTTGTTGGAGAGTAAGAATTGATGATTTGGGGGGCAATATATGGATAGAATTGGATGAATTTGGTATGGTTGGACTCGTAATTTAATGGGTATTCGAATTTTATAAATTATGTCTGGTTTTGGAGTGCGGGCTTGGGGTTGACCTTCTGATTTTTGCTTAAATACCTTAGCTTTATCTTTTGAAATATTTTCCTATAGATATTATTGATAGAATTAAGTTGCGTTGGCTAGATTCGAGTAGCTTGGAGGCCGATTTGCATGGCAAGGGTATGTTGGAGCATTGAGTTATGCGCTTTGAGGTAGGTAAGTAACACATCTAAACTCGGATTTGAGGGTATTTAACCTTGAGAACTACGTCATATGAAAGAAATTGGGGTGACGTACGCGCTAGGTGACGGGTGTGTGTGTGTGCACCAGTGTGTTCATGGTTTGGGGAGGCCTTTAGGCTATTATCGGGCTTGTTGTTATCATATCATGTTATCCTTATGTTTCCTCTACTTGTTTGATTATTTAAAATGTGATTCATGTTAGACATCATGTCTAGGCTAAGTGCTAACTGTTTGAGACTTGATAGGGCTATCCATGTTGTTTATGAGTTTTATACCTTATTTGCACACATGTTCTCAGTCATGTTACTATATCCGTGTACGATATCTTTATCTTAGTACTCCTTATTTGATTCTTCATATATTGTTGATATCGCTTAAGGGTAATACTGTTAAATTGAGTATTTGGGATATGTTTATCTGAGACTTGAACGGTAAATGACTGGGTTTGTGCCCTAGAGTCGGTTTGGTACTGATTTTGAGGTGATGCGTACGCCATGCCCATATTGGGATAAGTGTTATTATTTTGGGGCGACGCGTGCACCGGACCTCAATATTGGGCTAAATGATTATGATTAGCGCTTGGGCAGGATCCGCCTTTCGGGAGTCTGACATGCCAGCAGTGGGCGCGGGCACAATATTACATATACATGTTTGATGATGGACAGTTATGTCAGGCACCCATACAGTGCTAAGTATGAATATTTTTGACATGTATACTTGACATGTAGGCATAGAGATGTACTTTTCTCGTGCTAACTGATAATTGACCTGCTTTATCTGTGTTGGGCTTAAATCTTTATACTTATAAGCATGCCTAAATTTCTGAAATGTGTTCAAGCTGAACTTGGTATCATTGAACTACTATTTTTACGGGTTATTCTTTATATTCTGAACTATTATCAATTATTGGTATTGACATTTGACTATTGTCCTAAGCTCGTCACTGCTTTCAACCCAAGGTTAGTGTTGTTACTTATTGAGTACATGGGGTCGGTTATACTCATACTACACTCTAAACTTTATGCACAGATTCAGGTACATCCGGTCGATGAGGTTTTCAGACTTGAGTTGTTTCTAGATTCAGGTACATCCGGTCGATATAGCTGCCATATCGTCCGCAGTCCTTGAAGTTCTCTTTCCGTTATCTCTATCTTTACTGTTTTTTCTATTCAGATAGTTGTAATGGAGGATTTTTCTTGTATCTTGTTATTCGTAGTGCTCGTGTACTCGTTGACACCAGATTTTGGGGTTGGTTGTAGTAGCATTTTGGCTTTATTCTCGGATATTTTTATGATATTCTTCCATTGTTGAGTTATTAGACCATATTATTTTATTTTCATTGATATCATATGACTGTTGGTTTACCTAGCAGGTTAGATTAGGTGCCATCACGACTGGTAGATTTAGGGTTGTGACAATTTAATCTTAACTTGGGAGGTACTATTCTCAGTAGTTTTCCACTATAATCCATTGCGATGTTAGGTTTTAGTTATTGTATAAATTCTTAAAATTGTTGCAAATAAAACTACAAAAAACGAAAAGTTAAATTCGAAAGTTGGTAAGATACGAACGACTTCAAAACTGTCGTACATTACTGTTATAGCTTATTGAATTTACTCTTTTGTTACTGTGTAGTAATCTATTATTGATTCTTCGAATAAATCAGTAAGTTATGAACGGCTTCAAATATCGTTTTAGTCCACTGTAATCGTAATTTCTCTCTAAGGCACTCATGATCTCGGCGGAGAAAGCTACAAGGTAAGTAGTTAACTGAATTTTCAGATTTTTCTCGCAAGACTTCCAATTACGTATGCTTTGATTTCGTAGTAATTACTCTCTTAACATTACTCAAAACCACAAATGGGAGGTAAACCGCCAAAAAATTGAAATTCAGCCGTTAGAGTTTACCAAGGCGGTAAAAAGAGTATGGAACAACACATTACACTCCTTCCTGTAGATGAAATATTGTTTATTTCATTCAATCCATGATTCCATGAACACTAGTAGATGCTAATTTTAATATATTTTTAGTTCTTCAATTTAGATTACTAAAAGTTGTTATTATAGATTTTGGTAATTTCATTTAAATTCAAAATATGAGAATACCGGAAAGGGAAAAAGGTTAATATATGTTGTATTGTGATCCATGAAAGATTTGGGGATAGTAGAAGTTATATGATTGTTCGCCCTTGTATCTTTTTGAAATTGATTGTCGCTGTGCTCTTTTTGAATGACTACATTGTTTGCAGTTGACACAAACTTCTTCTTGGACTTAAAATCTGAAGGGTAACAAATTATTTAGTAGTAATTCTCTTTGGTATGACCTTTTTATGTGACGATGATCGCATTGTAGTATAGGTCAACGTTTTAGGTTTTCAATTGTTTCATTTGGCCATATATATAGCCATTGGCTACTCTTAGACTTTGATGTCCTTATTGTGAGTAAGAGTTGTCTTTCGGGGACATGGTTGTATGAGTCATTTAGTTCCATGAGGAATTGAAATGGCCTCTGAGACTAAAAACATTCCAGAAATAGCCACTCGCCACTATGCCATTATATTCATCTTATAGCAATCTCAGCCTAGAAAAATAAGCAGCAACTAGTGATAGGACTGAGAGTATTGGATTTTATGTGAAAAAGGTCATAATCCCATCATCCATGATCAATTTAAAAGATTCTCCAGTAAAGGTTAAAAAGGAAAAAGATTAACTCAAGATCTCAATATTACTTGCTAAAAGTGTGTTTGCAATATTGGTATACACTCAAGTTCCATAAACTTTTCAACACCAATCAAAACTGATTGCAGAGTATCTAGAATGCATGATTGCGATCAACTACAGTCATATCGGGTGGATTCTCCATTGTTGTCTTCTTCGAGCTTTTTTGCGTTTCCGAAAAGAAATCATAAAATTCACTACTCGTACTCCTCAATTTTCACTTGGATAAACTGAATAACCATCTGTCATCCAAGAACTTGATTGAAAACAGGAAGCATGAGAAGGTTAAACTACCTATCGGAAAACAGAAATTATGAAAATGTTCAGAACATATGCATAGAATTTTCATAAAATAAGTACTACCATATTTACGTCACTATTTTTCTTGAAAGCCACATCTATAAGTGTTTAGATTGATTTTCTGTTACTGTGTAGTGAAATTTATACCATTTTGCTTGATATGTAACTATTATAGGAAAATAAACCCATCAAAAGGAAGCGATGGTGCTAATTAGGAGGATATTGGAACCATCAAAACTCCATTCTATAATCGTTTGCGCAAAAGTCAAATTATGGTCAACTCTTTTTATTTAAGCTTCCAACATGAAATTTATTCTTCCAAACTAATCCCAAAACACCTGAAACATCAAAACCGACGATTCGCACACGTCATAATCCATCATATGAAGTTATTCAAGACTTCAACTAGTTGAAAGGAGCGTAAATATTTAAAACGACAAATCGGGTCGTTACAGCTTCGAAAAAGATTACAAATGCTATTGCTGCTACTACAGAAATGTTCATTTGTAATAACTTTATTGTTTAAAAAATCAGAAATAAAGAGGAAGTGTTCTGCCGTGAATTTATTATTTACTTGGATAGACAGAGACACACATATACATGTTCTCACTTTTATTTATTTTCTAATTGATTTAGAATCTTATTTTTTGTTGACTTAGTTTTCTTCCTTTTCTTTTTGGATTTTCTTCAACTTTTAAATTTTACAAAGAGTTCTGTCAAGATTCAGGAATTTATTTCAGTTCTATCAGCAACCGAATGTAGTGCATAATAATAAAGGGTTTTCGGATCGTGCACGGATTAGGTTAAAGAAGCTAGTCCATGAGAGACGGATGCGGGTAGGTAGCTTTAATACAGGATGTTTGACAGGAAAATCGATGAAATTAGTGGATACCTTAAAAAGGAGGAAAGTTGATATCGCATGCCTACAGAAAACTAAATGGACAGGGCAAAAGGCTAAAGAGAGAGACAACACAGGTCATACCATTATGTGGTGGGAATTATTGTATTTTAGGATCGATAGGAACAAGAATGTAGTGGGAATTATTATAGAACCAAGACTTAAGTATAAGGGTGTTGAGGTAAAGAAAGCTGGGGTTAGGGTATGAGATTGTCACGACCCAAAATCTAACTAGTCGTGATGGCACCTAGCTCAACCCGCTGGGTGAGCCAATTAGCAACAATCCAATTCAAACGAGATTTGCTCAGAGAAATAATAAAAATAAACTGAACTTTTATACAAAGAATTTTCAAGGACTCAGTAGTACAAATCATGAGCTTCTAAGATTTAGAGTTTACAAAGCTAGTATGAAGTAAATACATCATCTGTCCGAAATGTACATAAACAGATTTTCATAAGTCTAAAGCTACCATAAACAAGAGGCAGTTATAACCGGAATGCAGGTATATCTTCAATGCTAGCTCCTTCCATACTAAACAACATCAATATCCAAAATCTGCACGCAAGGTACGGAAGTCTAGTATGAGTACAATCGATCACATGTACTCAATACGTAACAAACCTAACCTTAAGTTGAAAGCAGTGATGAGCTTGGACAAACAGTCAGAGTTCAACATCAATAGCCAACATCAACTCATAATAATATAATGAAAGTAGTACAAGAAACAACTCAAAGATATGATGCTCAGCTCGTTCACAGTTACGGAAAAATAGGCATGCTTTCCAAGTATAACAGTAAAATCCAAATCTTCCAACGGAATAACCAAAATATGAGTAAGTCAGAAATCTTTGATTTTTTTCTCAAAAACTTTCAACAACATATAAGATGTTCAAATATCAGATAGCATGAGGAAAATACACCTCTATGCCTATATGTCAATGTGCGTGTGAAATCATTAATGTCACAAAATCGTGTAGCATGAGAAAATGCATCTCTATGACTGTATGTCAAGTATGCATGTCAAATGCAATGCGTCACAGTCATGAACTCATATACTCACACTCTCGGAGTACTCAATATCACTGTCTCACACTCCCACTCATCACGCTCAGCCACTCAACACACTCAGTCACTCAGCACTATACGGTGCCTGCTGCGATGTGCAGCCCGATCCCATCATCAATCAATAGAACTTGCGCTCACTATTGGTATGTCAGACTCTTGAAGGGCGGATCCTATCCAAGCACTGATAAGTGGAAATTTTGACTACTTATTAGTACCTTTTAGCTTATATTTTAGTCCAAAAATATCTAATTGTATTCCAAAAAATTGAAAAAATATGCTTACCTGCAGGAGTATTGGAAAATAAGTTACTACAATGAAATCCAACTTAAGGAGGAGTGATCTGAACAAGGACAAAAATCAGGCACAGAAGCTCAAGTGCGGACCGTAAATTTCTATCTGCGGCCACAGAATGTGAAGGAAATTCAACAGAGCCCCAGTGAAAAGTGCGGACCGCACAATTATTGTGCGGTCGCAGAAGCTACGTAAGAGCCAAAGTTCAGAGAGTTTCATTTCAAGCTCAAGAAGAAATGCGGACCGCACAATTATTGTGCGGTCGCAGAAGCTACGTAAGAGCCAAAGTTCAGAGAGTTTCATTTCAAGCTCAAGAAGAAATGCGGACCGCACAATTATTGTGCGGTCGCAGAAGCTACGTAAGAGCCAAAGTTCAGAGAGTTTCATTTCAAGCTCAAGAAGAAATGCGGACCGCACAATTATTGTGCGGTCGCAGAAGCTACGTAAGAGCCAAAGTTCAGAGAGTTTCATTTCAAGCTCAAGAAGAAATGCGGACCGCACAATTATTGTGCGGTCGCAGAAGCTACGTAAGAGCCAAAGTTCAGAGAGTTTCATTTCAAGCTCAAGAAGAAATGCGGACCGCACAATTATTGTGCGGTCGCAGAAGCTACGTAAGAGCCAAAGTTCAGAGAGTTTCATTTCAAGCTCAAGAAGAAATGCGGACCGCACAATTATTGTGCGGTCGCAGAAGCTACGTAAGAGCCAAAGTTCAGAGAGTTTCATTTCAAGCTCAAGAAGAAATGCGGACCGCACAATAATTGTGCGGCCGCAGAAACAACTATACAACCGCACTCAGGAAATGTGCGGTCCGCGGAAGAGCCCAGTGCAGCCGCACCCAGAATTGTACGGATCGTAGAACATGAGAGATGTGGCCGCAATCCAGAAATGTGCGGCTGCAGAGTCAACTCCTGTCAAGATCTGAAGAGAAGTGCAGAACGCACATATAATTGTGCGGCTGCAGAACCTCCAAAAGGGCAATTTTATCCGAAAATTCTAACTTTGTATAAATAGACTACTTTCACGAAGTTAGGTCAAGTTTTGAATATTGAAAGTATTGTAGCCCTTTTTCTTTACTCCTTTAGGCAACTTTAGCTTCCTTTGGTGATTTAACATTGGATTTTTATCTTTTAATCTTGCAATATGAGTTTTATCATCTTTCCTTCTCTACTTTCCTCTATACCCATTATGAGTATCTAGATTTTTAGCTAGGGTTGTGACCCAACCTAAGTGTGTGAACCTAATGGGTTTTTGATTTATGACTTGTTTATGGTTGGGTGTTTATTATTTAGCCTTGTTCTTGCCTTTAATTATAGAATTAATGATTGTAAATATTAGTTTATGCCTATTTGACTTGGTCTCTATTTGATAAAGAAAGACTTAGTCTAGGAAAACTTAGCTAATAAGAATTTGGGATAAAATCAAGAGATTGATAGTCCCAATTAAAGGGTTGAACCTAGAGATAGTAAAACCCAACTTGAGTATTTTATCAATTGTTTTGTTTAATACCCATTTGGACTTGAGAAATCCAAATTGGGCGAAATCACTCTCTTACCGAGAGGTATTGAGTGGGTATTTGAGTGTTGCTTGCTATAATACACTCCGACCAACAAAATAAGTTTTAAATTTTATAACCTGTTAGGCAAATACATAGGTTAAGGTCATACCCCTAGGACTTTTTATACATTTGAAAACCATCCAAAAACAATATTCTCTAGTTTTATATCTTTAGAATTGTAATCCTTAACGTAATTTTAGAAGTAAAAACAAAACCATATTTGTGGAAGTACAACCAAGATACTTCACGTGCTTTATCCAAATATATACCACTAATCCCATCTCAGCTCCCTGTGGATTCGATCCCGACTCCTTGTTAAGTATTATTATTGAAATCGACCGTTTCATAACCCCGAATAGAGGTGTGACTTGGACGAGATCAATTTTTGGTGCCGTTGTCGGGGAGCATAAAAACTGATTTAGCTATATATTTGGTTTGTGTGTGAATTGTCTTCTTTTCCTTCCGTGTTACTAATCTTTTTGGTAAAACAATTGTAGGTGAAACAATGACTCTCAACAACAATGATCCTCTCGGAAACAGGCCTTTGGGGGATGTGGACATGGAAGATGACCAAGTTGAAGAGGTTCCTCTTGAACCTCAAGCAAATAGACGAGGCCGGCCACCTCAAGACAACATTCCCGTTGCACCCCCAAAATCCACAAAGAGCGGCTCCACACCGGGTGTTGCCGAATGAAGGGTATGCAAGTGCCATAGTCCCACCCCGCATTAGGGCGGGCAACTTTCAAATCACAAATGTTATGCTCACATTGCTAGAGCAACGAGGATTCTTCACCGGGGCTCCGAATCAAAATGCGTACAAATAGTTGAAAGGGTTTGTGGACACTTGCTGGGGGAGTAAACAGACAAAAGTCTCCGAGGATACTTTAAGGTTGAGGCTATTTCCTTTCTCTCTACGGGGGAAAGCCTTGGATTGGTTAAAAAGGTTGCCAAACCATTCCATCCATACATGGGATGAATTGGCGGAGAAACTTATTTCCAAGTTCTTTTCTCCCAGGCATATGGCTACTCTTAGAGACGAGATTTTAGCATTCAAATAAGAACCCAATGAGCCATTGCATGAAATTTGGGAGAGGTACCGAACTATGGTGAAAGAGTGCCCAAAAATGACATAACAGAGGCTATGATTCAACAAACTTCTACAGGGGGATCAATACTACCAATCAATGCGTGGTCAACCAACTTGCCGGTGGAAATTTCATGACAACGCCATATGCGAAAATGTGTGAGATCTTAGATGAAATGGCAGATACTTCATCGGCATGGCAATGTAGAGAAAATATTCCTCAAGGTGATTCAAACGTGATTCACCTACATAAAGCATTGCATGATCATGGGCAAGAAATTGCCGAGTTGACCACCACAATGTATCAATTAGACAAGGCTCAACTTTAACAAGTGCAAGGTCCTAAGCAAGTTAATGCAATAGAGGGAGTTAATATGATGGTAAACAGGAGAAGGCAAAAGGGTCCTCAAGTGCAAAACCGTGCGGAACATTATGTACAAGAAGATAGTGGGTTTGATCAAGATGAATCTTACAATGACCAAGATGAGGAAGTATAATATGTGAACAACTTCCAAGGGAAAATAAACAACTCTCAAGGCCCGAATCAACAACAATGGAGACCTCATGGTAATCAAGGGAATTGGAACAATCCAAACAACCAAGGGAATTGGAACAGTCAAAATAATCAAGGAAATTGGAATGGTCAAAATAACCAAGGCAATTGGAGTGGCAATAGTCAAGGATATTAGAGAGGAAACAACCAAGGGGGATGGAACAATAACCAAGAAAATTGGGGGTCGGGCTTTCAAATGCCCCCGATGTATCAACAACTGAGCAACTCGTCTCTTTATCCTTCCCATGGTCCAAGCTCTTCCAATAATGAGATGGGACGAATTGAGAACATGTTCAAACAAATGATGGAGAAGAATGCCGACTTTGATGCCCAACTAGCCTCTCACAACACTTCAATTTGCAATTTGGAAGTTCAATTAGGGCAACTCTCGCAAGCTTTAAACACTCGTCCTAAGAGGGCACTACCAAGTGACACGGTGGTGAACCCAAAGGGTGGGAACAACACGATACATGCCATGGTTATTACTACAAGGAGTGGAAAAGGTGGGGATGCACCCACCTCAAGTCAAAGAAAAATTATGGATGATGAGCAAGTGGTACAAGAAGATGAGATCCCGAACAATGTGGTGCAAGCAAATGATGAAGTAAGAAATGATATTGATGACAATGTGGAGAAGACTCAAGAGGAAGTGAACCTGTCCAGAGAGCACATTGTTGATATACCAGAACCGGTAGTGCCAAAGGCTAAGGCACCAATATCAAGGCCTCCTCCTCCATATCCTCAAAGGCTTGCCAAGCAAAATGGCTAGAATCAATTCAAAAACTTCATTGACATGATGAAGAGTCTATATATTAATGTACCATTGGTTGAGGCTTTGGAGCAAATGTCCGGTTATGCAAAGTTTATGAAGGACTTGGTGACAAAGAAGCGGTCAATAAATTGTGAAACTATAAAGATGACTTATCAAGTGAGTGCAATTGTGCATTCAATGGCTCCTAAATTGGAAGATCCCTGCGGTTTCACAATTCCTTGTACCACTGGAAATACCGACTTTTCTAAAGCTCTTTGTGATCTTGGGGCAAGTATCAATTTGATGCCCTATTCGGTTTTCAAGACTTTAGGAATTGGGCAACCAAGACCCACATCTATGAGATTACAAATGGCGGATCGTACCATGAAGAGACTGTTGGGTATAATTGATGATATGTTGGTTCGTGTTGATAAGTTCATTCTCCCGACAGATTTTGTTATTCTTGATTGTAAAGTGGACTATGAGGTGCCGATTATTCTAGGTAGACCTTTCCTTGCTACGAGAAAGGCTCTCGTTGATGTGGAAGCCGTTGAACTCACTTTCCGGATAGGTGATGAAAAGGCAGTGTTCCACGTGTGCAAATCTATGAGGCAACGGAATAATAATGAAGTATGTTCATTCGTGGACTTGGTGATCGATATAATTATTGATGATACAAGTGCCACGATTAAGGTGGGTGACATGTTGGAGGCCGTTTTGCTAAATTTTGATGATGAGGAAATTGATGGCTTCATGGAATGTGTAATTCTTTGCAAGAGATGGTGTCATACAATCATGTACATCGGAAACTTTCCTTGGATCTCGAAAATAGGAAAACTCCTCCTACAAGCCTTCAATTGAAGAGCCTCCTATCTTAGAGTTGAAGCCATTTCCCCCACATCTCAGGTATGAATTTCTTGGCCCTTGTTCTACTTTACCGATTATTCTTTCCTCTTGTTTGACTAACATGCAGGTCGACTCTACATTGGCAGTGCTCCACAAGAGGAAGAAAGCTATTGGGTGTACTTTGGCGGATATTCTGGCAATAAGCCCCGTATTTTGCATGCACAAGATTAATTTGGAGGAAGATGTCAAACCCTCCATTAAACATCAAAGGAGACTCAATGAAGTAATGCAAGAGGTGGTCAAAAAGGATATCATAAAGTGGTTGGATGCCGGGGTTGTCTACCCCATTTCTGATAGTTCATGGACTTCTCTGGTGTAATGTGTTCTGAAGAAGGGGGCATAACTGTGGTCACCAATGATAAGAACGAGTTGATTCCAACAAGAACGGTGACCGCATAGAGAGTGTGCATGGAATATTGAAAGCTAAACAAAGTCACGAAGAAAGACCATTTCCCAGTACCCTTTATTGACCAAATGCTTGATTGGTTGGCCGGCCGAGCATTCTATTTCTTTCTGGATGGATATTCAGGCTATAATCAAATCTTTATTGCCCCGGAAGATCAAGAGAAAACAACCTTTACTTGTCCCTATTACACTTTCTCTTTCAGGCGGATGCCATTTGGCTTATGCAATGCACCAGCAACTTTCCAACGGTGTACGATGGCGATCTTTATGGATATGGTATAGGATTACCTTGAATTCTTCATTGATGACTTCTCGATAGTCGAGGATTCCTTTGATTATTGATTGGCAAATTTGGATAAGGTCTTGGCAAGATATGAAGAGATGAACTTGGTGTTAAATTGGAAGAAATGCCATTTCATGGTCGAGGAGGGTATTGTCCTTGGCCACAAGATTTCAAAGAAGGGGATTGAGGTCGATAAGGCAAAACTAGAGGTGATTTCTAAACTTCCACCTCCAACATCCGTGAAGGGCGTGAGAAGTGTTTTAGGTCACGCGGGATTCTACCGGCATTTCATAAAGGATTTTTCCAAGGTGGTGAACCCCTTGTAAGATTTTGGAGAAAGATGCTAAATTTCAATTCAATGATGATTCCATGAGAGATTTGAATTGCTCAAGTTCAAGTTGATAACTACTCTCATTATCACCGCCCTGAATTGGAGCATTCCTTTTGAGCTCATGTGTGATGCTAGTGATGTGGCGGTTGGAGGAGTTTTGGGGAAAGTATCAATAAGATCTTTCATACAGTCTACTATGCTAGTAAGACAATGAATTATTACCAAGTCAATTACACTGTGACCGAAAAAGAGCTCCTTGCTATTGTTTTTGCTATGGAGAAGTTTCGCCCGTACTTGATGGGTACAAAGGTGATTGTTCATACTGATCATGCGGCACTTCGGTACCTTATGAGCAAGAAAGATTCAAAGACTCAGTTAATGGGTTGGGTGCTTTTATTGCAAGAGTTCGATCTAAACATCCAAAACCGCAAAGACAGTGAAAACCAAGTGGCGGACCACTTGTCTCGCTTGGAGGAGGAGGGGAGGCCACATGACAGTCTTGCAATCAATGACTCCTTCCCCGACGAGCAACTTCTAGCCATTTCAATGACCGAGATGCCATGGTTCGCTGATTTAGCAAATTATCTTGTGAGTGGTATTGTACCGGATGAGTTCTCTTCAAACCAAAGGAAGAAGCTCAAACAGGATTGCCTAGACTATTATTGGGATGAACCGTACCTCTTTCAAATTTATACCGATGGCGTGATTAGAAGATGTATGCCGGAGGAGGAACAAGTTGAAATTCTTGAGGCTTGTCATTCTTTACCCTATAGTGGTCACCATGGGGAAGCAAGAACGTCGGCTAAAGTGTTGAGTTGTGGATTCTATTGGCCTACTCTCTACAAGGACGCAAGTGATCTAGTCAAGCATTGTGATGAATGTCAAAAGGCCGGTGGGATTTTAAAGACAAATGAGATGGCCCTCACCACCATCTTAGAAATTGATATTTTGATATGTGGGGTATTGATTTCATGGGACCGTTTGTAAGCTCTTGTGGGAACACCTACATTTTGGTAGTTGTGGATTATATGACAAAATGGGTTGAGGCCGTTGCTCTACCCAACAATGAAGCTAGAAGTGTGGTGGCATTTTTGGAAAGAACATCTTCACAAGGTTTGGTACTCTGCAGGACATTATAAGCGATGGTTTTCGCATTTTTGCAACAAAGCTTTTGATACTTTGCTTAGCAAGTATGGTGTCACTCACAAAGTCACGACCCCTATCACCCTCAAGCAAGCGGACAAGTGGAAGTCTCCAACCTGGAGATCAAGAGTATTTTGTCAAAAATAGTGAATGCCAACAGGACGGATTGGTCAAAGAAAGTTGATGATGCTTTATGGGCTTATAGGACGGCTCACAAAACACCGATTGGGATGTTTTCATACCGGTTAGTGTTTGGGAAAGCTTGTCACCTTCCGGTGGAACTTGAGCACAAGGCCATGTGGGATTTGAAGAAGCTAAATCTTGAGTGGATGTCGCCTCCAACTTAAGGGTGGCACAATTGAATGAGCTAGATGAATTTCGGTACCATGTATATACAAGTTCATCCTTATACAAGGAGAAGATGAAGTACCTCCATGACAAGTACTTTCGAAATAAGGAGTTTAAAGAAGGTGATCTTGTGTAATTATTCAATTCTCAGTTACGGATGTTTACGGGAAAGTTGAAGTCTAAATGGAGTGGCCCGTTTGAAGTTGTGAGTATGACACCCTTTAGTGTATTGGACTTGAAGAATAAAAATGATGAAGTGTTTAGAGTCAATGGTCACCGGGTGAAGCACTATCTGGGAAAAATTGGTGATGGCCAGTAGTGGCATTGATTCATTTCAAGTGATTAATGGTAATCTGCATCGTGTCGCGACGTTAAATCAGGCGCTTCTTGGGAGGCAACCCATGTTTCTTTTTCTTTTCCTTTTTCTTTTTCTTTAGATAAGTCTTGTTTTGTGCTAACTGGTTTTGAAGTATGTTACAGGAATGAGTGTGTTTTGTAGGAACTATGCTCAGGAAAAGTGGCTAAGTGTGAAAAAAGTGCGGACTGCACAATTTTGAAGGCCACAACAGAAAGGGATCTGCGGTCGCATAATTCTGGTTGCGGCCACACAACTGGAGATCAGAAATTGCAAACTCTCTGAAGTTGTGCATGTCAGAGAAATAGCCAAAGTGCGGCCGCACAAGGAAATGTGCGGTCCGCACAAAACTCTGCGGCCGCACTAAAAAATGTGCGGAACGCATATCATCAAAAAGGTAATTTGTAACATGTAAAGGAGTGCGAACTGCACACAAAATTGTGCGGCCGCACTCAGCTCTTGAGTCCTTGCCCTAACCGGCCAACTATAAATAGTTCCTCCTCACCATTGTTCGAACTTTACAAATACTGAACATTTGACACTAGGGCAAGCACAGTGCACTCAATTGATTCAAGCATCTCACTCTCGTTTCATCATCTTTGATTCTTCCTTGTATCACTACATTAATGGTATGTTCAATGCATCATTAAATTTTTCAATTTTCTTGATTTTGTTCACAATTATTTTAGTTATTTTTAGCCCTAATGTCAAAATGCATCATCATGTGAGCTTAAAATTGTATGGGTAACTTCCTATTTGCTAATTAGGGGATGGGTAAATTGTGTATCATGTCTAAATTGCCAATACCATGTCTAAATTGTGCATGAATTGAAAAACCCTAAATGGCTACTGTTTGTTTTTGAATTGTGCGGCCGCACAAGGAATTGTGCGGTCCGCGGATCATTAGGCTAGGGAAAATATTGTGCAATGATTGTGCGGACCGCACTAAAAATTGTGCGGTCCGCAGAAATTTAACAGCGGCCTCAGATCGATCAATTCTCTGACTTCAGAGAGTTATCATTTTGGAGCTTGCAATTGTGCGGCCGCACTGAAGATTATGCAGACCGCACTTCAATTGTGCGATCGCACTTAAAATTGTGCGGACCGTAGAACTATCAATGCAGTTGCACTTCTAAAATTGTGCTGTCCGCACAAGCCCATCTGTGGCTGCACCCAAAAATGTGCGGACCGCACTTCCCCCAACCTGCATACTGTTTGTCTACAACTATATGATACTTTCGATTTGAACTATAACTGATTCCTATTGCTATGTATTGCAGGCAATGGTTAGGTCATAGCGACGAGATAATACATCCAAGGGGAGGGGTAAACCCTCCCGAGGCCAAGGCAGGGGTACCCTACCACTCTCCGTGCAAAAAGTGGTATCTAAAACCAAGTTAGCAACCGCTAGAGATCTCCCATTTGACTTACTGATGGAGACAGATCCATCAGTACTAGCAGAACCAGCAGCACCATCAGCACCAGTGGCACCAGCTGGCCAGTCTGAGGAGCCAGACCTTGCTGCCCACGCTGCTGAGGAGGTGCTACAGATGTTCACCAACCCAGCTACTCCCCGAGCAGAGGATGATGAGATCCAGTTGGAGGAGCCTGAGGGAGGTGATGCTGCTATGGAAACTGAGACCACATAGGAAGTCCTCTCTACTCTTTCCCTTCCTTGTTTTTATTTTGTTAAGCATTGAGGATAATGCTTATTTTTATTCAGGGGGTGGAGTCTATTTTGATTTGACATATGACATTGGCTTGTAATAACTGATAACATTCTCTTTTTATTTTTATTTGTATTTTCATTATGTACATATTCTTCTCTCTCTATTGATGTATATATTCGCTTTCCCTTTCTCAGTTTGTATATTCATTTATGCTTTCAGCAGTTTACTTCATAGCTTCTTTATTTTGTTTTCTATGTATTCAATGTTTAGTCTAATAACTTCTTATTTACTTTAATAGCTTCTTTTTAATTTAGTAGTTTCTTTTCATGTTTAAGTGATCAATAAGCCTTTGGTTTTCGTAATGCCACGGTTCTTTCCAAAAGTAGTTTTTGTGTGAACCGGGTAACTCTTTCCAACGATGGATGGCGTGACAACCTTCTTAAGGGATTAAGTAATTTTTTTATGTTTAGGTAAGAAGAGTAGTAATAATGAATAAGAGGACCTAATTGAGTTGAACTAGAAGAGTCAAGCATGCTTCACTTGGTACCAATACACTTAACTACATGCTTATGATTAAAAATAAGTTCTTGGAAAGAAATAGCTCTAGTTAGTGACCTTTTGACTCTTGTGTTGACTTAAACAATCATCGAATGGTTTAGTTGAACCATTAGTGATTTTCAATCTCGAATATAGTTGTTGTGGGCCCTCGACTCTATCCTCTTGAACAATCCAACTGTGTGAGAGGTGAGATGTTTTGTTGCAAGTCCAAGTACCCGTGCGAATGGTCTAGAACTTGCCCCGAATGTGTTTCTAGGTAAAATTCTAAGTTTTGCTTGGCTTGAGAAGTGATTGTAGGCTCTCCTTGACCTGTTTTAAAATTTTCCATGACCCACCAATGTTGTTATCCCTAGTCAACCCTTTTGAGCCTAAAACATTTCTCATTTGATAACCATGTTACAAGCTTTTACCCGTTTTGTAGTGATCCTCTCTTGGCACCCGAGCTTTCCTTAACACTCTTAATAAACAATTGGCTAAAGCATAAGTTTGGGGGAGAGATGGAAAATTTGAAAGTGGTATCAAGGTACAAAAAGAGAAAAGAAATGAAGAAAAGGAAAGGCAAAGAGAAAGAAAGAACAAAAGAAAAATAATTCAAAAAGAAAGTGAATAAGTTGAAGAGTTGAAGGGATTCAAAGAAAAGCAAAAATGCAAAGCATGGAGAAAACGAATATCATGACCAAGAAAGAGTGATGTTAAGTCTCTCTAGTTCCCCTAAGGAAAAAGAAAATGACTCAAAGAGTCGGCAAAGCATGAGCCAAAAAGAGAAAATGGAGTGCTTAAGGAAAGATGAACCCGTTCTATTCCAACATTTCCTACCTTAGTCCAAAAGCCTTCATTATATTTCGAAAAATCCCTACGTAATCAAGCCGAGTAAACTTACATTAGTGGTGATTTACATGAGGGGCAAGCATATAGTACTTACAGTCGTACTTGAGACATTCTTTTGAAAGAAATGAGCAAACTTTTCACAAATCCTTGAAGTGAGTGCTACATTCTTAAGTGAGATATGCTAATGGAGAGTAGAGGAGGAGGAGTTTGGGATCCACAATGACCTACATGAAAGAGCAAATTCCTTGATGAGTAAAGTCAACTCTTGATGCTCTAGTGTCACATTAGAACTACTTGTGCTTAAAACTTCAAATCATTGCCTTGTTGATAATTCATAAGTGTTGTGGGTAATTATTGGTCCCAATTGATGTGTGTTTGATTCACCTTAGATTAGCTGGAATAGTTCTTATCTTGTGGAGGTGGGAATTACCTTATTTGCTTGAGGACAAGCAAAAGCTTAAGTTTGGGGAAGTTGATAAGTGGGAATTTTGACTACTTATTAGTGCCTTTTAGGTTTCGTTTTAGTCCAAAAGTGTCTAGTTGTATTCCCGAAAACTGATGAAATATGCTTACCTGCAGGAGTATTGGAAAATGAGCCACGACGATGAAATCCAACTCAAGGAGGAGTGATCTGAACAAGGACGAAAATCAAGCACAGAAGCTCAAGTGCGGACCGCAGATTTTTGTCTGCGGTCGCAGAATGTGAAGGAAAATCAACAGAGCACCAGTGCAAAGTGCTGACCGCACAATTATTGTGCGGCCGTAGAAGCTACGTAAGAGCCAAAGTACAGAGAGTTTCATTTCAAGATCAAGAAGAAATGCGGACCGCACAATAATTATGCGGCCGCGGAAACATCTATGCGACCGCACTCAGGAAATATACGGTCCGCAGAAGAGCCCAGTACGGCCGCACCCAGAATTGTGCGGACCACAGAACATGAGAGATGCGGCCGCAGAGTCAACTCCTGTTAAGATCTGAAGAGAAGTGCGGACCGCACATATAATTGTGCGGCCGCAGAACCTTCGAAAGGGCAATTTTGTCCTAAAATTCCAGCTTTGTATAAATAGACTACTTTTATGAAATTAGGTCAAGTTTTGAATATTGAAAGTACAGTAGCTGTTTTTCTTTACCCCTTTAGGCAACTTTAGCTTGCTTTGGTGATTTAACATTGGATTTTTATCTTTTAATCTTGCAATATGAGTTTTATCATCTTTTCTTCTCTATTTTCCTCTATACCCATTATGAGTAGCTAGATTTTTAGCTAGGTTTGTGACTCAATTCTAGTGTGTGAACCTAATGGGTATTTGATTTATGACTTGTTTATGGTTGGGTGTTTATTATTTAGCCTTGTTCTTGCCTTTAATTGTAGAATTAATGGTTGCAAATATTAGTTTATGCCTATTTGACTTGTCTCTACTTGAGAAAGAGAGACTTAGTATAGGAAAACTTAGCTAACAAGAATTTGGGATAAAATTAAAGGGTTGAACCTAGAGATAGTAAAATCCGACTTGAGCATTTTATCAACTATTTTGTTCAATACCTATTTGGACTTGAGAAAGTTAAATTGGGAAAAATCACTCTCTTACCGAGAGGTATTGAGTGGGTATTTGAATGTTGATTGCTATAACACACCACGATCAATAAAATAAGCTTTAAAGTTTACAACCTGTTAGGCAAATACATAGGTGAAGGTCATACCCCTAGAACTTTTTATATATTTGAAAACCATCCAAAAACAATATTTTCTAGTTTTATATCCTTAGAATTGTAATCCTTAACGTAATTTTAGAAGTAAAAACAAAATCATATTTGTGGAAATGCAACCAAGATACTTCACATGCTTTATCTAAATATATACCACTAATCCCATTTTAGCTCCCTGTGGATTCGATCCTGACTCTTTGTTGGGTATTATTATTGCAATCGACCATTTCACAACCCCGAATAGAGGTGTGACTTGGACGAGATCAAGCTCTAATATAATCTGTTGCGGCGCACAGCCCGATCCCATCATGAATCAATAATACCCGTTGCGGCATGCAACTCGATCACATCATGAGTCAATAGTACCTACTGTGACGTGTAGCCCGATCCCATCAATATCACTCACAAACCGGCCATCGGCCTCACTCAGCCATCAATCTCTCCAGTCTCTCCAGCTCACAAATCTCATGCCAATTAGCCCAAACAATGATAACATGATGTGACAAAAAATGATAACAGAGACTGAGATATGATATGCAAATGACAAAATATGACTGAGCATGTAATTACAATTTAAGCAAATAACTCAACATCAATAATAACCTCAGTGGGTCGCAACAAAATAAGTATATAGTCTAAACATGATTTCTAACATGGATCACCGTTCAGTTACTCTAGCACGTAGGAATTTCATGGATAGAAAAAAGATTAGGTAACTACACACTACCACAGAATCAACCGAGTCATAATTCACACGGTGCACGCCCACACGCCCGTCACCTAGCATGCGGGTCACTTCAACACCAACATATAACACGTATATTTAGAAATTCATATCCTCAGCACCAAGTTTAGAAGTGTTACTTACCTCGAACAAACCAAATCCAATACCGAGCAAGCCAAACCATACTCTAGAAATGCCATCTCGCGCGTACTGACCTCCGAACGACTCAAAAGTAGCCAAAAGCAACTCAAGAACATCAAATAATGCCAAAGGAAACAAATCCAATTGATAAAGGTCGAATCTTTAGTCAGAAGCCCAAAGTCAACCAAAAAGTCAAACTCGGGCTCGCACCATGGAACATGACAAAACTCACAAAATCTGACAATGCATTCAATTACGAGTCCAAGCATACTAGTTTCACTCAAATTCGACTCTAAATGGATTCTCAAAACTCGAAAATTCACTTTATGAAATCTTAGACAAAACCCCCCAATTTCTCTTTTATAATCATCAACCAAATACCAAAAACGAGGATAGATTCATTAAATATAATCAAAACTGAGTAGAGAACACTTACTCCAATCCATATGGTGAAAATCGCTTCAAAAATCATCTCAATCCGAACTTCATAGCTCAAAATATAATAAAATGGCTCTAACCCTCGAAATGGAATTTAATAGAGTCTGCCCAGTTATTACACTTCGCGAATGAGGACAATCCCACACGTTCGCATAGGACAAATTCTCGCCAGCTGAAATTCCTCTTACGCAAATGCAATATCACATTTGCGAACGCGATGGTCAATCTCCTAGAGCTACGCGATCGCGTTCCAAACACTATGATCGCGAAGAACAAACGCCTGACATCCTCAGGCTCTCATTCCCTCTAAACGAACGCGTCGCTAGACTCGTGAACGCGCTGAACAATTTCCCCAACCTTCGCGAACGTGTCTCTAGACTCGCAAACGCGATGAGCCATCAATCAACACTACGCGATCGCGATCCACTCCACGCGATCACAAACAAGGAAACCAGATGCCCAGAACTCAGTAGAAACCACCAATGCCAAAATGAAGAGAAATGGGTCCGAAAATAATCCGAATCATGCCCGAGCTCCTCGGGACACCGTCTGAATATTCCAACAAGTCCTATAACTTAACACAGATCTACTCGAGGCCTCAAATCATGCATAACAGCATCGAAACGATGAATTACACCTCAAATCAAACTTAATGAACTTTCAACTTCCAAAATTCGTGTCGAACCATATCAAATCAACTCTGAATGAACTCAAATTTTGCGCACAAGTCCCAAATGACATAACGAAACTATTCCAATTCCCGAAACTATAATCCGAATCTGATATCATCAAGTCAACTCTCGATTAAACTTATGAACATTCCAAACCTTTAAATTTCTAACTTTCGCCAATTAGTGTCGAAACCTTCTAGAAATATCCAAATACAAATTCGGGCATATACCTGAGTCCAAAATTACCATCCGGACCTAACAGAATCATCAAAACTCCGATCCGGGATTAAATACTCAAAAGTCAAACTTAGTCAACTCTTCCAACTTAAAACTTCTTAGTTGAGAACCATTCTTTCAAATCAATTTCGAATAACCTGAAAACCAAAACCGATAATTCACACAAGTCATAATACCTCATACGATGCTGCTCAAAATTTAAAATAGCTGAACGGAATGCAAATGCTCAAAACGGCCAGATAGATCGTTACAGAGACAATAAATGTTCTTAATTGTTTATGCTCCAGAAATTGGATTAGATGCATAAGCTAAAACTAAATGTTTGCGGCCAACTTATCTTTATTGGGGGAGATCATGCATAGGTAAATATGGTGATGGATTTCGCTAAGTACACAGGGAATATGGTTATGGCAGTGGGAATGATGAAGGAAAGGTTGTCCTAGATTTCTCTCTAGCTTATGATTGAGTTGTCGCTAACACATATTTAAAAAAGAGTGTTTCTCACCCAATAACATTTAAGATTGGGGGTAACCATAGTCAAATCGACTTTATTCATATTAGAAGATGTCATAGAACCACATGTAAGGTTATACCAGGAGACGTGATGATCACCTTACATAGGTTGGAGGTCTTGGATCACCTTATACTATTTCAAAAAGCAATAACTTTGTCTCTAAATATACTTATGAAACATCGTCTTTACATATAGTCGTTGTCATGTGTTTCCGTCACACATAATAAGAGTATCATGTGCGCATGATATGTGAGAGAACATCATAGAGCCCTTGGCCTCCTCAAGATCTAAAACATGAAAGAGTACTTCCAGAATTGTATTTAGTCGTTACACGCCAACATATAGGTGCATATTTTTCTCAACTTTATATCTATTGAATCATTTTCTTTCTCCTCTCTTCTAGGCTGCAGGATGATGACGCCGGAAGGGAAAGAGTGGCTTTTAGAGATGCGATAAGGTAGAAAAGAAAGATTTTTAAGGATCAACTATAGTTAGTTGGCTTGTGATTAATTTTTTACATGTTTGTTTATTCATTGAGGTATATCATAGTCTAATAACTTATGTTTTGTGATCTACCAAAATCTTTCAACAATGACATCTTTGGAGAATTCAGTTTGCTAATTACTGAAAGAAGACAATACATCTATTCCTTATGAAAAGAAGATACAAGCTCATATCTTTTATACATAAGAGAACTAGGTAAGCTGCAATGAGGGAGCAAGAATCGTGTTTACCCTTTGAGATGGAAACAGAGATGGAGGTTCAACATAGTTGGAGCTTGCAGGGTCATAAATGTCTTCTACGTAATCGACTGTATCTTAGCAGTAGGATTTACACATAAGTTTGGCTTCTTCTCTTCTTTAAAGTCTATTTGTAACCTGATAGGGCTATCTTTTAAAAATTAGTGAATTCCATGATTATTTGTCACACAATTATCATTTTTTTTACTTTTATGATTTTCACAAACTCAATTAGTATAGTTTTGGTTCCGTTACTTCTTTTGGGTCTATTTTTAACTATTTGTTTTAACTTTTGAATGTGATGTGATACTTGATGGTTTTTATTCCTTAATTTAACTTGTGTGCAATAATCTTTAATGCTGAAGTTACTCAATTGAATGTGTGGTCATCAAAGAATGTTTTGAATGGTAGTATAATACATTAAATAACATTCCAACTGCAAAAGGTGTTATAAACAAATGGTAAATAGTAGAAACTTGAGTTTTAAATCAAACCAGTAGGTGCAACACCACGTGTTGGGTAAATTCTTACCAAGGGAGGTAACTAAATTGTTGATATAATAAAAGCTACTTCTTCATATCCATGGTTTGGTTTTACTATAAAACATAAATGATCAAAGTATATGAACTTTGTTTTAGCTCTATTATAGTATTTTGCTTTTGTTTATTTCAAATACCAAGTATTTACCTTCCAAGAACACGACTTCAATACCAAATTTTAATTTTGTTGACGTTGGTCTTTTCGAACGATTATTTATTGCTAATCAGGAAGTTTGTATGTCATTTATAAAAATCTGATCTTCTAATATACGATTAATAATACTTTAGTTATTTGTTTCATTAGTAGTCTTAAGATGAATTTTCTGTAATTTTAAGGAGTATTGAATTGAGTTTTTAAATTTTATTTTAATACTTCTTTGAATTTTTCATACATAGATAAATCTTAAAATGCTTCAGAGGTATAGATTATACAAAAGTATATGTTCCAACTTCTAACTAAATCAAAGTTATGAACTAACATATGAACTAAGCCAAATATGTATTGTTTATAAAAATTTCACTAATGTATTTTATAACCGCGTGAAGCTCGGTAAATTCACTAGTTTTTTATAAAGTTCATAAGACTTTTGTAATATGGAGCATTTTCGTACACATGAGTAGATTCTAGCGAGAGTTGCTCCGTTCGAGTTGCCATCACAACTTTGCCACCAAAAAATTAGTCCAATTGGAATATGTTGAATAACAGGAAGAACTAAAATCCAACATAATTTAGATGATGTTTTTGATACGAGAGTACTAAAATATTCAAATCTAGTAGGATTTTAATCCGAATTTGAGTTACGCAAGACCCATTAAAGGAAAAAGTGCCCAATATTTTTCATTCTTAGGACTCAAAAGCAAAATCTCTAGTTAAGAGTGGAAGAATCCTCTTCATCTCACCACAATCGACCCCAACCCTAGGTGGTATCAAGTGAACCTTTAATAACATGATAGTGAAAGCATTTAAAAGATAATGGAAATCTGGTTCAGATTTGACCTCCATCCTAAATCGAAAGATCTAGAGTTCGAGTCCTGAGAAGAAGAACTTCCTGGTAGGTAGCAGCCAACCTCGTTAGACGGCCTACTGACGTGACACCAAATTAGGCGAACCGATAGATTTCAAATACTGGTAAAATAAAGGGATTTTAAGATGACTGATATGTGAAGTTTTTACTCTTTTGGTAATTAGTCTAATCAAGAACGACTGTGATTAAACAAAAAAGAGACAGATATTATCAGTTATCAGATCACGGCTGGTCGGCTGCACAACACAACCAAATTAAACACTGTTTCATTTATGTGTAAGGTAGAATATGTATAGCCATTAAGAAACGAAAATGAAATAAAACAGATCGACTTTATTTTTTAAATCTTGGCACCTAAATATTTATCGGTCATGCAGAAAAACAATACCCCCGTGGTATTATTAACTTAATTTGCCTTTTCCAAATGAACCTTAATACTCCAACTCCTTTTTTGGACGTTTTTCTGTACTAAACTATGCATTGGACATGCTACGATGTTGATATAACTGTTTATTACTTAGAAGGTATAATTTATAGGTGAGCAGTGACGGGGCTACATACACAGAGGAGAATCAGCATTCTCAACTAGGTCCATTTCATCCTAGAGCGCCTGAACTTCCCCTGCTGGTGGGTTTTGGAGCTCCCCTGGCTGAGTATCCGGTTGAGCCGATGAACATCCTTTTCTCCTTTGAAGGCAGTGGCGGACCCAAGATTTTGTACAAGCGAGTTCAGTAAGAGATTGCGGTAGTGTCACACCCCGACTTCGGGGAGCGGGACCGGCGCTCAACCGAGATAACCCGGCCGAGCAAGCCTGCTAGATTACCTTCTACCCAACTCGCCTATGAATAAAGAGAAAATACATTTATATCATTAATTAGACACTAAGGGGTCATATGAATAACACCAGTTCATTTCCATTAGTTATGTCATTAACAAGTCTCCAAAACAGTACATTGTACAATCATAGTTAAAGTGAAACAAATGATACGATTACATAATTTTTAGTTTAACCTTCCCAAAAACAGATACAACTCACATTATATGTCTACAGAGCCTCTAACAGAAACAAAAGAGTACTACGACAGTGCTGGTAATAAGGCTCCGGTTATACCTCAAACACTATGTACATGGAACAAGAGATACAGGACCTCGGAATGAAGTGGGGCTCACCAAGTCAGCTGAGGAAAATGGGGTGCTGCTATCACTGATCAATACCACCTGCTATGGAACCACCCGCATCCATTAAAGATGCAGCGCCCCCGACAAAAGGGACGTTAGTACATGTCGAATAGTATTAGTACGAAAACCAAACACCTATGCAAGGATTTGGAAATACAACATGAATATGATAAATTGTGATAACAATAAAAGGCTTAGTTAGCCGTTAAAGTCACAACAAATTTATTAAGAGCTTTCAATAACATTTATAAATTCATAAGTCGGGGATCCTCTACAACAACCTTTACACAAAGTGGCCCTGCCGCCTTACCCCAACGTATGCGGGTGGAGGTGCAGTCACAATACCAGAAACTCTACAAAAGCGGTCTTGCCGCCTCACCCCAATGTATGCGTGTGGAAGTGCATTCACCATGATACAAACTCTACACAAAACGGTCATATCACCTCACCCCGATGTATACGGGTGGAGGTGTATTCACAATACCACAACTCTACACAAAGCAGCCCCGCCGCTTCACCCCAGTGTATGCGGGTGTAGGTGTATTTACAATGTCACCCTTCGGATTCCCAAAACGATAATAGTTTGTACAAGAGAGTTCCTTTTTAAATCAGCCATTTGGCACCTTTGGCCTTAGCAAGTGTAAGTTCACAAGGTCTCATCATATGAGAAATAAGTGTTTAATCACATTGATTTCATACAAGATCTTCTTCCCAAAAAGGGGTATAACATAATTAAGTCAAAAATAGAGAATCATTAACACACGGGGGTTCTAACACGTTATGCCAATCGAGAATCAATTTTACTAGTTTGAATACCCCATATCAATAGTATTTCAAGTTCGACTACACATGATAGAATTTTATAAGGATTCGGGAATTCTGATACTAGAAGAAGAGTTTAGTCTTCATATCTCACTTTGAGCTTTCCTTAATTCACTACACAGTTCCGAAAATCCTAACAACTTCGATCTATTGAGAGACATGCAAAATTGAACACAATTTAGGAAGATATTCATGATTTCAGCTCATTTGAGCATTTTATCAAACACTAGGTGTGCATTAAGGTTTCAAGATCCTCCTATGGTGGATTCTTTCACCCCACTACCCAAAGTTTACTCAAAAGAGCTCAACAATCTTCCCACTATCCTTGATGGTACATGCATGTAAAATAAAAAACTCCCACACCCAAGAATTGCTTAGCTTATTACCTATTTTCAGTTAAAATCACGAAATTGAGGGCTATGCAGTAGAACCTTAGCTCTAGGATGAAAACCTAGTAAATTCTTCTTGTTAATTATTCAACTTTGAGCAAGAATTATTGAATGCTGAGCTTAGGAACTTCTCCTCTCACTCTATGGTACTCTATCTCTCTAGGAATATATGTTTTCACCTTCTAAAATGATCCCCAAGGCTGTTTTATAAGAATGGGGTGGGTTCAAAAATTAGAAAAAATGAAGCCCAGATGCAGATCTG
Source organism: Nicotiana otophora (assembly GCA_000715115.1). Classification (NCBI taxonomy): domain Eukaryota; kingdom Viridiplantae; phylum Streptophyta; class Magnoliopsida; order Solanales; family Solanaceae; genus Nicotiana; species Nicotiana otophora. Next base: position 66,792 of record AWOL01S0016789.1, on the reverse strand, counting down.
CGATCGCATATGCGACCGCATAACGTTTCTGCGATCCACAAAATAGGCCGCATAATGGCCCTTCGGAACTGGGAACCCCTGCCTCACTCTGCGACCGGTCTGCGGTCCGCAGACCTATTATGCGGTCTCATATTGCGCCGCAGAACTGCCCTCCCGATTTGTTTTTGTGTTGGGTATGTGATGGGTTATGCGTCCCGCAAAATGATTATGCGGTCGCATAATGGTCCAAATATTTGTTCAGATTTCTGCCTCATTTTGCGGTAGATCTACGGTCTGCATACCAGTTCTGCGACCACAGAATATACCGCAGAAATGCCCTGTATTTTTAAAATATTTCTTCAACTCCCCAACGCACTGTTCAACCTAAAAAGTCACGAAACCCCGGGTTTCAGGTAAAATTTTACGGGACCTAACAGGTAGTCAATTGTATAAGTGTACCAATAAACACCATTTGCACAATGCTTTTTGTTTTCATCACATGACTTCAAAATGAAGTCATTTTTTAAAAAAGAAAAAAGGAAAAAAGAAAATCTATTTACTTTGAATGTTTAAAACTTATCCATACAAAGAAACAAATTTTATTTCAGAAAATTTAGCAATTTTAACCAAAAAGTGTTTAACCAACTTAAAATTCGTATTATCGCTCTAAGAAATATAAAGTACAAAGTTACAAACAAAATACGACAAACAAGAGCTTTAAACTAAACTAATTAATCCAAAATGATTAAAGAAAAAGATATTATACGCCAAACTAAAATTTTGAGTATAACACAAATTAACAATTTCAATATAAACTAAACTAAATTAAATTAAAAGATTACAAGTAATTTCAATAAAGCACTCTCATTCTTTCAGCAATACTTATGAAAAAGAGAACCAAATTCACTGAGTAGAAAGCTTTAAATTTGTTTGAACTAAAATTGTCACGACCCAAAAATCCACTAGTCGTGATGGCACCTAACTCGACCAGCTAGGTAAAATAACTAACAACTAATACAATCCAAATGAGATTTATAAGAAAATAGTGAAGAATTATCGGAATATTTATACAATAACCCAAGGACTGGTAGTACAAATAATGAGTTTCTAAGACTTAAAATTTACAAAAATAAAAAAGTTGGTACGAATAAATACGTCATATGTTTGAAGTTTACATAAACAGATTAGCAAAATCTAAAGCTACCAAGGACAAGTGGCAGCTATAATCGGAACACAGGTACATCTTCAATGCCAGCTCCCGCTATACACAGCGAATCCAGCTTCAAAATGTGCACACAAGGATGCAGAAGTGTAGTATGAGTACAAGTGACCAAATATACCCAGTAAGTATATTGTCTAACCTCGTTAAAGTAGTGACGAGGATTTTTTAGTTAAAAAATACTTACTATTATAACTTGTGCAGTAGACTAGCAATAGAAACAGTTCTAGAACATAACTGATAAGAGTACAAGAAAATAACTATGCGAGACATTAAATGATTACTAGAAGAAATCACGATAGTAAATTCATAACTTTCATGGTGTGAGAAATGTACTCAAGATATCAAATCAAATGGAACGGCAACACCCATCGTGTATTTATCTCATCCTCACTAAATATATGAATGTAGGTCAAATCAATTGGCACAGCAACACTCTTCGTGCATTTATCTCTTCCTCACCGAGCATATGTATAACTGTACCAACCATGTGAAAGAAATTCCAATAATAATAACGATAAAGTGGTAGACACACAGGAAGCAATAACGAGCAACGCAATGCATATGAGAAATAGTAACAGACTAGATAGAAGGCATAGAAGTAATGATATCATTTAAGATAGAGAAACATAAATTTTACTAGCTAACATGGTAGAAGGTTTAGATGTAGATATAACAGCCATGAAGGAAAACATGATATTTATAAGCTAAACAAATAGAAGGTATGAATAACTAACATGGTAGAAGGCTTATACGAAAGTGCAACAAATGAGAAACGGCACAGATGTAGATATGACAAACAAGAAGGAAAGCATGATATTTGTAAGTAAAACAGATAGAAGGCATGGATAACACAACAATAATTGAGATAGAGGACAAATATAGAACAACAACGACAAGTCACGTAGAAAACATAGGTGCAATAGTAACAACTCAAGATAAAGGCATGAATGTATATACAAAAAAAAGATATTACCACATAATGCATGTCTCTCGTCCTCGCCTGTATGGAAACACCCTTCGTGTCATGAACACATGATAATATAAAAATATGGTAATGTAAATAAAATGGCACGGCATCACCCTTCGTGCTTTTACTCTCATCCTCACATGATACAACAACAACAACAACAACAACAACAATAACCCAGTATAATCCCACTAATGGGGTCTGGGGAGGGTAGTGTGTACGCAAACCTTACCCCTACCCTGGGGTAGAGAGGTTGTTTTCGATAGACCCTCGGCTCCCTCCCTCCAAGAACTCTCTACCTTGCTCTTGGGGTGACTCGAACTCACAACCACTTGGTTGGAAGTGGAGGGTTCTTACCACTAGAGCAACCTACTCTTGGAAGTGGAGGGTCCTCACATGATAATGTAAATAAAATGGCACGGCATTACCCTTCATGCTTTTACTCTCATCCTCATATGACAATGTAAATAAAATGGTACGCCATCACACTTCGTGCTTTTACTCTCATCCTCACATGACAATGTAAATGAGATCATGATAATGTAAATGAAATGGCACGGCATCACCCTTCGTGTTTTTACTCTCATCCTCACATGATAATGTAAATGAAATGGCACGGCATCACCCTTCATGCTTTACACTCTTCCTCACATGATAATATATATGCAATGGCACAGCATCACCCTTTGTGCTTTACACTCTTCCTCACCAAGCACATGTATATTAATGACAAGCAAGGTAGGAAGCATGAATAATATCAAAGAGAGTGTTTAAGCGGATATTTCAAATGAGTATCAATCACAGCTTTCAAGCCAATAACAATTCAATAAACCTCAAGAACCTTATTGTGCAAGTATTTCAACAAGTCTCAAAAATTATCTTCCATTCAAGTATAGAATCCAATATCTGAAGAATAATGGTCGCAGCGATGTATTAGTGATTAAGCATAATGATGATCGAATTTAACGCAATAGTATCACAAAAATCTGTCAAATTTTAATCAAGTTATAATAAGCTAAATCTTGATTTCTAGCATTTAATTTCACATTCTTAGTAGTCTAGAAGTCAAGTAAGGCATGAAATAAAAAGGTCACGTAATTCTACAAGGCACAATTAATCATATAATTTATTCCCGAGCATGATTAACCATGGTACATGCATATTCGCTCGTCACCTCATATATGCATCACCTCCGCATATAGAAAACAATAGCAATTAGTAGAAAAAATTCTCACAATAAAGTTAGGCAAAATACTTACCTCAAACAAGCCCAATCGATACACTAGAAATGCCATCCCGCTCAAATCATCCTCTGAACGGGTCAAAACTAGTAAAAAGTAACTCAAAATCATCAAATAATGCCATAGGAAGCAAACCCAATCGATAAAGGTCGAATCTTTACACATTTACTGAAAGTCAACCAAAAATGTCAAACCCGAGCCAGCACCTCAGTTCCGACTCCGAATCATACTAATTTCACTCAATTCCGACTCTGAATCGATGCTCAAAACTAAACAATTCACTATAGGAAAGCTAAGATACCCCC
>AWOL01S0016789.1:51143-63000 GCA_000715115.1 Nicotiana otophora | reverse complement strand
CCCCACCCCCCCAAATTCTCTTTTGAAATTATCAATCAAATGCCAAAACCGAAGATGGAATCACAAAATATAATCAAAACCGAATAGAAAATACTTACCCCAATCAATGTGGTGAAAATTCTCTCCAAAATCGCCCAAATCCGAGCTCCAAAACCACTTGAGAAAAAGTGACTAAATTCCGGAATAAGTAAAAAATACATCAGTTATTATAACTTGTATCAGATCCAATATGATCTCAAAACTCACATTTGATGAGCCCAACATAATTCTTGTGAGATTACACCCAAGATAGCCTTTTGAATCACTCAATTTGGCCTTAAAATGAGGGAGATATGATGTTTTGAAGTTTTAAAGGAAATCTGAAAATTTAAGAGACAAAAACGACATTTTTGTAATTTATTTACACCAGAAAATCAACAACAAAAGAATTTTCATTTTAGCACCCAAAACTCATTCGGAACCTCTCGTACATAAACCATATATGTATTTCAATCATAAAATATGCTACGAACCTGCCCGTGTACTCAAAATACCAAAAAGAGGTCATCTTGACCCGATATTAACCATGGTCAAACTCCAAATCCTTAACTTAACTAGTTTCTCAACCAATGATCCAAAATATACCGGCGCTCCTCTGGACTCCATTCAATCATACCAACAAGTCCTAAAATAATATACGAACTTATTCAAAGCTTCAAATCACATCAAACAACATAAAAACAACGAATCGCACCTCAAATCAAACTTAATGAACTTTTAAACTTTCAACTTTCAAAAATTATGCCGAACCATATCAAATCAACTCGGAATGACCTCAAATTTTGCACACGAGTTTTAAATGACATAACGAGGCTATTACAACTTCTGGAATAAAAATCCGAACCCGATATCACCAAATTCAACTTTCGGTCAAACTGAACATTCCAAAACTCTAAATTGCCAACTCTCGCCAATTAATGCTAGAACCTTCAAGAAACATCCAAATGCAAATTCGGGTATACACCCAAATCAAATATCACCATCCGGACCTAACGAAATCATCAAAATTTCGATCGGGGTCAAATACATAAAAGTCAAACTTGGTCAACTCTTCCAACTTAAAGCTTTCTAGTTGAGAATTATTCTTCCAAATCAACTTCGGATCACCTGAAAATCAAAACTGATGATTCATACAAGTCATAATAAATCATATGAAGCTACTCAAGGTTTCAAACAGCTGAACGGAATACAAATACTCAAAACGACTAGTTGGGTCGTTATAAAAATAAAGTTAAATAAGAATAGCAAGGAATCATAAAAAGAAGTAGAAAAACAAGGGCAAGAAAAGGAACAGCAAGGCAACAATAAGCAAAATAATATACTCCTACGATTATAACAGAAGTGATGAAGTGGAAAATGAATTCAAATGTGTGTTCAAAATACACGTTTAGAAAAAGGGGGCAAAGCTAAAAAGAAATGATGCTTCAATTCAGTGCTTTAGTAGAGGTTGGAACTGGCAACCCTGGACTTATTTTGAACCCACTTGACCGTTGCTCTGTAACTTCTGTTTGTGTCAAGTGGATTCAAGTCTTTAGTATTTATCCCTTTCATATTTTTTTGATGAAATTTGCAAGTAAAAATAATTAATGTTTTTGATGAAGTGGGTTCAATTGAACCCCCTTCGTACAAGGTGGGTCCGCCCCTATTTGAAGGGAAGCCTCTTCATCACTGGCTTCCTCTTCGTAATCGAGGACTATTGTGGCCTGCTCGCTTGGTGCTTTCTTTATTCTCTTCTCTTGAATCCCAGCCGAGGAGGAACGTCTCCTCTTTGGTTTCTTATCCTTGGGTCGGGGACTCCGAGATGAGGCACCCTCACCAGAGGCTCGAGCAGATCCACGAGGCCTACTTCAGTTGAGGGCATCTTGCAATACTCTCCCGACCTCCACGGGTTCATCAAGAACGTCAATATCGGGGCACACGACAGAAGCCCTATACAAGCAAAAAAATAATTAAGTAAATTGCTCTTAAACTACTGAGATATAAAAAATAAAATAAAATAAAAATTTTGCTCACCATGATTCTTAGCTCTCCACCCGTACTTGTGAGCCATTTCTTTTCACCCGACGGATTGTGGAGTTGTAATATCTAGGATTTTCTGAACCCATCGGTCCAGACCGTGAACCCGTGGTGGTTCCCAACAAGTAGCTGAAATGAAGGAAGACAAAAAAAATCAGCAAAGCAAGAAATTATTTTTTTACGAAGAAAGGAAACAAATATCCAAAAACTTACGGAAACGATTCCACGACTCGGGGAAAGCTGGATTTGTGGTCGGGATGTTGTCCCTGGTAGCAATAACGACGAAACGTTCCATCCATCCACTGTCATTGAGGGAGTAAAGGTTCGTCATATATGCAAGAGTTAGGATTTTTCCGGTCTCAGTACACAATTGACGAAGGCAGGCCACCATCGGCCATATGGATGGGCCTACTTGTGCTAAGTAGACCTGGTATCGGTGGAAAAATTCCAAAATTATTGGGTCAAGTCCTTCACTCAACCCCAAGGAGAAAGGACCAAAGTAAAGGGATATGGATATATATATATATATACACACACACACACACATAAACCCCTCTCTGGAGTAGGTAACTCGCTCTACCACATCTGGGGGTAGGATTTCGACATTGGAGCAGTTGTAGTCCTTCTTCACAGTAGAGATACTAGAAGGACGAACAAAACATGCAGCATTGAGAGTTTGGAGATGCGGTTTGTTCTTGAAGATTGGATGCGGTACTGAGATGGAGTGGTATGATGGTGTTAACAGTTGGAGGTTCATACTCAACGTCAATCTATTTGGCTTTGTTTTTCTTCGGGCCTCTACCAAAGAGAAGACCAGTGTTTTCAAAGAAAGCAATATAAGAAGACATAGTAGTAAAAGATCGGTAAAGATGTTCTTACTGAGAAAGTTGAATATTGTAAAACACCTCTAAGGAAATTCAGAGAAAGAGAAAGACTTGTGGAAGTAGTGAAAGTGAAGAAGTAAAAATAATGAAAAGCGGAAAAGTTATAGACGGCAAAAATCATGGTCATGATTACCTTGAATCAGGGGGCAACACGTGTTCGGGATATTAAATGCGAGAAGACGTACGTCCCTAAATGTCAGAGACTGTTCAGAAACTTTTCCGCCAAGGAAGAAATCTTCATCTACTTCCAGGTAACAGTGAGTTGCGTCACCCGAAAGTAAGGGGACTATCTGTATGTGGTGAAACTGATTGATAACCGGTGGTCGAATAATAAAGTGATACGTAGAACCAAAAATATATAAAAGATGAGTAAACAAATAACTGGCACCGGGTGCGCAGTATGTAACCGGTATAGGATGGATCCCGAAGGAATCAAAAATGATGGTAAAGATTCATAGGCTTGACATCGGATAACATTTAATGAGCAGCTGTTACGGAGAATATTTACATTCAAAGCCAGTCGTTATGCACCCATCAATGACGTTTTTATTCTCATTCAAGAGGAGCTTGATTTTAAGATCTTGTCTCCCTAAGGATGGCTATAAATAGCAAGATTGAAAACCCTTGTAGCACACGAAATATTTTGCACACAAAGCTTTATTCTATTATTTTACGCTCAATCTAAATAATTTTATCATTGCTTTATCACTGCCTTTATTTTTGCTCTCGAAAAGACCGAGTTTGGAATTAGGCTTGTTATCTCCTTTAGTTTCAGGCGCTAATACTATTTTTGTTCTTATTTCTTTATCATTTTTGGATCAAATCGATTCGCTTGTCTATAAAAAAAAATTAATTGTACCGTTTTACGGGTAAACAAGCAGTGACGGGGCTACATGCACTTAGGAGTATTTAGTTGAATCCTTCTTGTGAGAAAGTTACATTAAGTAAATAGAGTAAAAGCATTTTTTTGTATATGTAAAAATTTTGAATTTCCTTAACATAAGAGAAAAAATCTAAGTGTCATATTTTTATTTTTTTTTGAATCCCTTCACTAGAATTACTAGCTCCGCCTATATGATTCTAAACCTTAAGTTATTACTTGAAATAAATACACATTCTTCTTATGTGTGTCTTCAACAAGAGGAATGCGGCATAGTATTCATCTTGAATGTAATTGGGACATCTTTTCTGAAGAATTTTCTATGTATTAATTAATTGGTTTTTGTTTCTTCGATTTTGCAAAAGTTCTAATTCGATTATATATTACTACATGATAATATGGAACATTCCGTACACATGGATACTGTAGTTTCTAGGAAGAATTGCTCAGTTCGAGTTGCCATCATAGTTTATAGCCACCAAAATTTAATCAAACAGGAAGAACCAAAACTCGACATTATAAATGAATCCTACTAAACAAAATCTCGATTTCTTTCATTTGATTTCCAACTAAATCACAATAAATGGCAAGTCGGTGCACTAAGCTCCCGCCATGTAACCTTACCTTGCATTTCTGCAAGAGTCTGTTTCCACGACTCGAACTCATAACCTCCTAGTCACATGACAATAACTTTATCAGTTACGTAAAATCACAATAAATTATGACGGGGGAATGTTCTAACATCAAATAATTAGGGAACACCGAATGAGTTCAGACACTAATAAAGCTAGTTGTTGCTAAAACAGACATTGGTGACTCCTCCCTTCTATATCTCACAAGCTGAGAACCTTCTCCAATATGGTATCATCAAAGTTAAAGTTTATATTAACCTTGTTAACCTCATCCAATACCCTTGATATTCGTTTCCGAAGAGCCAATTCCAATTCAGTTTTTCCCACGATGTAATTTGCTTATTAAAACGCTTCCTTTCTTCTAGGGTTGAAAGAATCCCAAATTTCTCCTCTTTGAAGTCGAAATAGTCGACAGGACTAAAATAAAGTAGCTCGTTGAGAAAAATAAAATCCCAACCCAAATTATGGTGTAAAGATAATTCATATACTAACTCTATTTCTCTCCAGGAGTTGGTTCCTAGAGTTAGAATTCGACTTTTGTAGTAATAAACATAAAGCAATTTGTATTTTTCCGTGAGGATCAAATCCTAAAACGAAATTAAAATAAGGAACATCCCAGCAACAACTTATTAGAGAGGATGGCAGAGCTTTCGTCTCCCCTATAGTGACATTTGTTTACCCGAAAAACGGATAGAGTTGAATTTATACGTAGTTCTAAGGATATGTGGTGCAACTTAATACAAATCGTAAGAATAAATAAAAATATCAAATATGAATTGTAAAGAATGAAAAATAGACAAGGTTGTAAAAAACATGAATTTTAAGACTAAACAAGAGGAATCAAATTAAGAAGCTTGAAAGAACAACTCTTCACTATAGGAGAATATGGTGCTTGAATTACAATGTTAGCAAAAACTTGCCCCTACGAAAATGATAATCATCCCCTTTATAGTAGAGAAATCTTACTTTATATATAATTAAAAATACACAGTGGAAGACCCATGATAAATCAGTTTATCCACAATTCCTGCCAAGATTCTCTCCTCTAGTGGGATTGCAACGGTTCTTGTCTATGAGCTCGATATTGACTAGAGTTTTCGATCTTTACTCGAGCTCTCGATCTTGGCTTGAGCTCGAGTCTGACTCGGATCCTTGAATTGATTCGGAGTCAATGTTGATCGGTCTCTGGATCATAAGCTCGATAACTTTACTTTGCAACATAGTTCGATTTGGATTCGACATTGATAATGATATCGAGCTCGACATTGATCGGCCCTTCGGGTTCGAAGCTTGTTTGTACCATCTTCGGAACCTATCTCAAAGTCTCACTTCGATCGATTACGTTTCAAACTCGATCAATCGCACGAAGGTCGAAACCTATTTCGACTGTATACAGATAGTCCCCTCGTTTCTCAGGAAGAATGAGGTGAGAAACGATATGATTTTTTAATGGATCGATCGGACTATAGGCTGACGTTTTCATTGGGCTAGACCATGACGCATGTGATAGCTGTCCCGTCGATTTGATCTTTCAAGGTATTTAATGCATGTCAGACGGTGGTTGCCCACCGCTGATACTGAACCGCCATTGCTTTAAACCTATAAATAACCCTTCATTTTATCATTTATCACTTTTACATTTTCAATCTTCCAAATTTCCCAAGTTCTTTTTCGTATTCTCTGAGTTTATTCGCAAATCTGTGGTTCCTCTTTGCAAAATTCTTCTTCCAAATTATCAAATCTTCGTCACCTTCATTAAATCCAAGATGGTGAAAATATCTAAAATTGTCCCCCAAAAAGAAAAAGTTTCTTCTTCCCAATCCACCGCCGGTAAAATACCGGTGGATCCTCGTCCTGAGGAGTGCGTTCCGGTGGCGTGTGTTCTTACCTCCGGTTTCAAACTCGATAAAGGTTCGCCGGTTCTTGGCCATTGTGAGCCCATATCGAGATATATTTGTTCGATAACCCGGGAGCATATCGAGCGGATAAAAAAGGATTATAAGTGGGAGAACAAGGAAGTGGTAGTGCCGTCTCCCGAAGAGGATAGTACTACTCACGTGAAAGGATTTTTAAGCGTATACACTTACCCTTTCACGTTAGGTCCCCTAGATCCCGTTATCATATATTTTTGTCTTAGATACCTAATAACTCTAGGCCAGATACATCATTCCTTTTGCCAGATCGTTATTTTGATCTGATATTTTGTGAGTAAAATCGAGGGGATGCCTTTCACACTCGATCATCTTGTACGATTATATTGTCCTCGCCTTTTTCAAGGAGGGTTAATAAAACTTCAATGTCGAGCTTCCAAGGCTCTGTTCTCAAGTATAGACAAGGATAAGAATCAAGGCTGGATGGGTTGGTTCGTTCGAGTGAGGACTTCGAACCTAATCCCAACCGAGAAGATGCCTTTTCCTGAGGAGTGGAACATGAAGCGTAAGTGTAATTCTGCTGTTATCTCCTATTATTTCATTTGTTTATTTCTTTTCTCACCAATATTCCCTTTTTGTGATGCAGCGATTCCCTGGATGCCTGGCGCAGTGCCCGATCTCAAGAACTAGGTACGTGATCTAGTTTCGGCCTCCTCATATGCCGAGCGTTCATGGCACGATTTGTCAAAGGGCTGATGGGAGGCCAAAAATCACGGTGAGCACCTCTCTCGTATCTTTTGGTAATTTGAATAAGATGTTTTTCACACACTTCTATAAAAATTTTCGTATGCAGGTGTGGGCAAGGATGCGGTTTTGAGGCCCTCGTCTGTCGAGGAAGAGGCTTTGGCCTCTGTCCCAAAGCCGGTGAAAGATAACAAGAGGAAAAGAGCCCCCGTCCTCGAAGATCAAAAACCGAAGAAGAGGACGGCTCATAAGCCGAACAAGAATGCCATTCCTTTGACCATAGAATCAGTTCTGCATCTGAGGGATGAAGAAGAAGAAGAAGAAGATGAGAACAATGGGTCTGCTCTGGCGGCCCGAACAAAGAAGACCACTGACATTCCACAGGCAGCTGGATCGATGGTGGTTCATAAGGCTCCGCCTCGAACTGAGGATATATCGGAGAGAGATTCCGGCAGAGTCCCTGAGTTGCTGGAGATCGAAGATGTTTCCCATCGAAGCCGACGGATGGGAGATATGTCTGAAGGGGCTCTTCCCGAATCTTTTTGGACCGAAGAGAATGCCCCAAATGACTCATTTGGGGCAGTAGCAATCGAAGGCTATCCTACCTTCCCTTCTTTTTCCGCAGGGGCAATTCGGGAAGCCCAAGCTTTGGGGGCCCTCGAATTAGATAGGCCTCATGATGGAGAGGATCCTTTTCGTGACCTTTTCATCGGTGTAGAAGACACTGCCGGTACAAGTGACGCATCATATCTTTTTCACGGAGTGCAGCAGGCTTTCAATCACGTAGGCCTTAAATCATATAGCGTTACCTTTAAGTTTGCTTTTTTTTCTGACTTCGTTTCTTCTTTCTTTGCAGGTCGCGGCAGTTCATCGAGAATCATGTTCTCGGTCCTGAACCGAGCTGTGTCGATACGAGGCCGAGCTTCAACAGGTTACGGATGAGAGGAACTCCTTAAAACTTTTGGGCCAAAGAGGGGAGGAAATAAAAGACCTCCAAGCTGAGTTGGCCAGGGTTCACCAAGGTCAGATCGATCTATCCGAGCAGGTAATAATGCTTTTAAAAACCTATGGGCTTGATACCGGAACGATGGCTAATCTTTCGGTCTCACAGCTGCAGTAGAAAATCGAGATGATTGGAAAGCTCCGTGAAGAAGTCGATGTGATAAGAGAGGAGTCTTTGAAGTGGAAAGAAGGAATGGACTGCTTTGTTGCAGAGAAAGAAACTGCTCGAGCCCAATTATCATCGGCTGAAAACCAACTTCAAAAAATGAAGGAGAAAAGCTCGGTCCAAGCAAGAAGAATAGAGGAGCTCGAGGCTCGGTTGGCCTCTGTACTTGCCAAGGCCGAATCTGACGCCGAAAAGGCAAAGGCCGATGCGGATGCACTCGTGGCTGTCTATCGGGTCGATGCTGAAGCTGCCCAGGTCCAAGCAAGAGAGGCAGTCGAGATTACCGATACTCGAGCACATTGGGTCGTTGAACTCGCTAAGTGTCGATCCCGGAGAGAGACCCTCGAGGAGATCCATGCTCGAGGTTTCGATCTCGCTGAAGAGATAAAAAGGGCCAAAGAACTCGAAGCCGACGATGAAGCCTTGGTTTTCGATGATGATGATGATGACAATGATGATGACGATGGGAGTAAGAGCGGATCCGAGAATGGGGGGGAGCCCGATAGAGAAGAGACCGCTCCTGGGGATGACCAGGAAGCTTAGTCTTTAATTGTTACGTTGTAATCAATCATGTAAACAATTTTGTATATAAAAATATCCCCCTTTTGCCGACTTGCTTCTGTTTTGTTTCCTGTCTTGTGAAGACTTTATTCACGCCTTATGAATATGTTCACAAAGATTTAAACAACTCAATCAAATTTGGACTTCATAGCCTCTATAACCGAGCGAGCGCTTACTCAAAATTAAAGTGATGTAGTCCTTAGGCTTATTAGTCGAGTCAGTTATTCGAGCTCGAAGAAATATAGCCCGTAGGCATAATGGTCGAGTGAGTCCTTTCTCGAACTCGAAATAAAAATAGCCTGTAGGCTTAGTAGTCGAGTGAATGATTCGAACTCGAAGTAATGTAGCCCGTAGGCGTAATGGTCGAGTGAGTGCTTGCTCAAACTCGAAATAAAAGTAGTCCGTAGGCTTAGTAGTCGAGACTCGAAGTAATGTTGCCCGTAGGCTTAATTGTCGAGTGAGTGATTTCGAACTCGAAGTAATGTTGCTCGTGGGCGTAGTAGTCGAGTGAGTGCTTGCTCGAACTCGAAATAGAAGTAGCCCGTAGGCTTAGCAGTCANTCGAGTGAATGATTTCGAACTAGAAGTGATGTAGCCCGTAGGCTTAATAGTCGAGTGAATGATTTCGAACTCGAAGTAATGTAGCCCGTAGGCTTAATAGTCGAGTGAATGATTTCAAACTCGAAGTAATGTAGCCCGTAGGCGTAATGGTCGAGTGAGTGCTTGCTCAAACTCGAAATAAAAGTAGCCCGTAGGCTTAGTAGTCGAGACTCGAAGTAATGTTGCCCGTAGGCTTAATTGTCGAGTGAGTGATTTTGAACTCGAAGTAATTTAGCCTGTGGGCGTAGTAGTCGAGTGAGTGCTTGATCGAACTCGAAATAGAAGTAGCCCGTAGGCTTAGTAGTCGAGTGAGTGATTTCGAACTCGAAGTGATATAACTTGTAGGCTTAATAGTCGAGTGAATGATTTCGAACTCAAAGTAATGTAGCCCGTATGCTTAATATCGAGTGAATGATTTCGAACTTGAAGTAATGTAGCCCGTAGGCTTAATTGTCGAGAGTGTGCTTGCTCAAACTAGAAATAAAAGTAGCCTATAGGCTTAGTAGTCGAGTGAATGATTCAAACTCGAAGTAATGTAGCTCATAGGCGTAATGGTCGAGTGAGTGCTTGCTCAAACTCGAAATAAAAGTAGCCCATAGGTTTAGTAGTCGAGTGAATGATTTCGAACTAGAAGTGATGTAGCCCGTAGGCTTAATAGTCGAGTGAATGATTTCGAAATCGAAGTAATGTAGCCCGTAGGCTTAATTGTCAAGTGAATGATTTTGAACTCGAAGTAATATAGCCCGTAGGCTTAATTATCGAGTGAGTGCTTTCTCGAACTCGAAATAAAAGTAGCCTGTAGGCTTAGTAGTTGAGTGAATGATTTCGAACTTGAAGTAATGTAGCCCGTAGGCTTAATTGTCAAGTGAATGATTTTGAACTCGAAGTAATATAGCCCGTAGGCTTAATTATCGAGTGAGTGCTTTCTCGAACTCGAAATAAAAGTAGCCTGTAGGCTTAGTAGTTGAGTGAATGATTCGAACTCGTAGTAATGTAGCCCGTAGGTGTAATGGTCGAGTGATTACTTGCTCGAACTCGAAATAAAAGTAGCTCATAGGCTTAGTAGTTGAGTGAATGATTTCGAACTTGAAGTAATGTAGCCCGTAGGCTTAATTGTCGAGTGAGTGATTTCGAACTCAAAGTAATGTAGCCCGTGGGCGTAGTAGTCGAGTGAGTGCTTGCTCAAACTCGAAATAGAAGTAGCCCGTAGGCTTCGTAGATAGTCCCCAAGTGAAAATAATTGCTTGAACTCGAGTCGGTGCAGTGTTGCTCGAACTTGTTGATTTTTTGGTTGGCAGTCCCCGATTTATGGGTTAATGGTCGGCCCTTAAGCTTGTTTTCATAATAGATCTCGAAATAAAGGAATTTTTCTTGGATATAAGATATCGGTAAATAAGAAATATTTCTCTGTAAGTCATTATATGTGTTCATGTTTTGTGTTAGGGCTCGGGCCAACTATATGAGCATAGTTCGTTTTGACCATTTGGCTCTTACAACGTTTCCTATTGGAACCCTGTTGTTATGAAATAACGAAGTAACTTCCTTTGCATCGTACTTGATAATCATCGTTGATATGTTCGATGACGATGGTATGCCCCCCAGTATTCGAGGTTGATTGTAAGGAGGCCTCGAATACTGTTGAATTGTTCCGCGTTAGCACGATCAATGGTTGCCTTATTAAAAAACCTTGCCGAAAAATCTATTTGGGACAAAACCGGTCTAAGGAAAAAAGAGTGCAACGCGTGCTGTCAAACCTAAGGCTTCGTGCTGAATAATCCATCTTTGTTCCTGATCGAATTCATTAATCCTCGTCTTTGGTCGAACATCTGTAAGGGTTAGTTTTGAAGTATAATTGAACGGGGGGGAAGTCGTACCTTAGCAGTAGTATCGTTTTAGCCGTATCACACCGAGCTCGTAGGATTTCCATTATAGGGCCGGTATCGATCTTTGATCGATCTCTGTTTTCGGTTGGCAGCCTTTATAATAACGGACCCATAACCCAACTGGTCATCTTTGATTCTTATTTTGGATTGATATCGATTATGCGCATCAACCCAAGTAATAGCTGGGTACTCGATCAGGTTATGCTTCAGCCGCCGTGAGGCCATCGAGCTTCGTTCGTTTAGACCTTGAGTGAAAGCTTGAACAGCCCAATCGTTTGTGACTGGTGGTAGATCCATTCGCTCCATTTGGAAACGAGATATGAATTCTCTTAGCGTCTCGCTATCCTTTTGTCTTACCTTGAATAGGTCTGACTTCCTGATCTCGACCTTTATGGCCCCAGCATGTGCTTTTACGAAAGAATCTGCAAGCAAAGCAAAAGAATCGATAGAGTTAGACGGTAAATTATGATACCATATCATTGCTCCCTTTGTTAGGGTTTCACCGAATTTTTTTAATAATACAGATTCGATCTCATCGTCCTCTAGATCGTTCCCTTTGATGGCACATGTGTAAGAGGTG
>AWOL01S0016789.1:35397-50679 GCA_000715115.1 Nicotiana otophora | reverse complement strand
TTGGGATCAGTCGTTCCATTATATTTAGGAATATCGGGCATGCGAAACTTCTTTGGGATCGGTTTAGGAGCCGCGCTTGGGGGGAAAGGCTTTTGTGTAAATTTTTTGGAATCTAAGCCCTTCAGTATCGGTGGTGCCCCCGGGATCTGATCCCTGGAGTTATATGTTTTTATTTTTTTATCGTTGGCTTCGACTCGCTTTGTGAGCTCCTCGAGTATTTTAGTAATTTCGGGAGTAGTCCTCGACTCTTGCTCATTTGACCTCACTATGGCTGGCTCCGTTCTGTGTATAATTTCTCGAGGTGGAATAGGCTCCGGCCTGCTCGGTAGTTGGATTTGGCTCTGCAACTGAGCTATTGCTGCCTGTTGAGCTTGCAACATTTCGAAAATCACATGCAAGCTGACGTCGTTTTCCTCGACGTGATGGGTATCTTGAGCTGCAGATCAAGTGACACCGTGAATGCTATTTTCAGGTTCAGAATGTAGGTTCGCCTCAATGGCCACATGCGAATTGATATCTATCGGCACTTCGATTCGAGCTCCAACGGCGTTGACAAGTGGTCTTTCGGTACTAGGTGTCAAGTTGTTGTTCTCATCTTGAAGACCAGCTTCGCTGTCGATAGGTGAGGCCATTTGATTGGTAGTTAGTCGTTGCTAGTCCGAAATCCAAGATACTTTCAGAAACAAGCGCAAAACGGTGTGTTTTTGCAGATTCGTATCAAATAACCACTGTTATCCTTAGCCCCACGGTGGGCGCCAAACTGTTTACCCGAAAAACGGATAGAGTTAAATTTGTACGTAGTTCTAAGGATATGTGGTGCGGCTTAATACAAATCGTAAGGATAAATTGAAATATCAAGTATGAATTGTAAAGAATGAAAAATAGACAAGGTTGTAAAGAAGATGAATTTTAAGACTAAACAAGTAGAATCAAATTAAGAAGCTTGAAAGAACAACTCTTCACCATAGGAGAATATGGTGTTTGAATTACAATGTTAGCAAAAACTTGCCCCTACGGAAATGATAACTATCCCCTTTATAGTAGAGGGATCTTACTTTAGATATAATTAAAAATACACAGTGGGAGACCCATAATAAATCAGATTTTCCACAATTTCTGCCAAGATTCTCTCCTCTTGTGGGATTGCAACGGCTCTTGTCTATGAGCTCGATATTGACTCGAGTTTTCGGTCTTGACTCGAGCTCTCAATCTTGGCTTGAGCTCGAGTCTGACTCGGATCCTTGAATTGATTTGGAATCAATGTTGGTCGGTCTCTGGATCATAAGCTCGATAACTTTACTTTGCAACATAGTTCGATTTGGATTCGAGCTTGATAATGATATCGAGCTCGATATTGATCGGTCCCTCGGACTCGAAGCTTGTTTGTACCATCTTCGGAACTCATCTCGAAGTCTCACTTCGATCGATTACGTTTCGAACTCGATCAATCGTACGAAGGCCAAAATCTATTTCGACCGTATACAACATTGTATAAGTAGAGTTGAGACTTATGTTTACAACAAACAAGGCCATTACAAAGATTTGAGCAGATATAGATCCCTGATCTTGTGTTTGAACAATAATGAGGCGTGAGTTGCAAAGAAAATTCCCTTTTTAGTTGTTATCTTGGGAAATTGGATAATATGGAAGTGGGTGGCAGATAATATGGGAGAATCCCCACTCCCCGGTTGAAACAAGAGGTGGGTGGCTGAGGGACAAGCATGAGAACAAGCGATGTGAGATTTGATAAAGTAGGTATCATGTCGTATTAAAGTATTTCAAACTTTACAAATAGTGACGGATCTAAGATTTTATGGTCGGTTGACCTTCAAGTTGCTGACAACGAAACATTAAAAAGAAGAAGATAAAACTAAACAAAAAAAAGTATGTAAAAAAGAGCAAAAGAAGAAGAAAATCTGTATTGGAGAAAATGAAGAAAATATCAGCGAGAATGAATAAGAAAATAAGAAGCTCTAAGTTAAAACCAATTAAAAGTAAAAGTCAGCAAACTAATAGAAAGACTATAAAGAAAATACAAAAAGGGAAAAAGAAAAATTTGTAATGAAAAGAGGACGTGAGCTCTTAAAAGGTAGTGGGGGACAAGTATGCACCTT
The DNA here is from genome assembly GCA_000715115.1 of Nicotiana otophora. NCBI lineage: Eukaryota > Viridiplantae > Streptophyta > Magnoliopsida > Solanales > Solanaceae > Nicotiana > Nicotiana otophora. The sequence goes on along the minus strand of AWOL01S0016789.1, from coordinate 48,565 downwards.
CGAATCAGGTTTCCAACCAAAGCACCCATCAAACCTTTTGAGTAATGGGCGCCACTGAATTTATATATTGTATTTATGAGAAGTTTCTATATAAACATATACGGTTCGCGTGGAGGTTAATGGGTGCTTAGCACCCGAAACACGAATCACTATATGTAGATCCACCTCTATTTACGGACACACTTAAATCGCACGAGAGACTTTGGAGGGAGCCATGTTAGTATTTCGAATACTATGTCATCTCCAAGTTGAACCCTAAAACCATGATTCTGCTTCTTCTTCATCGGTCGCCGTCTTATTTGAGTAGTTTTTGTTGATAGTTTTGTGGTAGTGATTGCAAGCCACTCAATTTTATTTGAATTTATTCCATGTTCCTGCTGCTGGAAGCTCAAGCTACGCCCCTCGTAGAGCCTGTTTGGCCAAGTTTTTCGGAGGCCAAAAGTATTTTTTTTTTGTCAAAAAAGTACTTTTTGAAAAATTTAAGGTGTTTGGCCAAAATAAAAAAATACTTTTGGCCAACAACAGAAGCAGTTTTTTTGCTTTTGGGAAGAAGCAGAAAATTCTAGCTTCTTCCAAGAAGCAGAATCAAAAATAGAAAATTAATTTATTCAAGACAATATATATATACACGTGTATAACTTTTCTACTATCAGATACATGAATCATGTAAACTTTTCAAATTCGTTTTTGTCTTTTTATTTGTTTTTGCTTCTTTAGCTTGGATAGTTCTTTCTTTTGTTTTCTTTTTTCTAATTTCTACCATTATTTTAAAAATTAAAAATATCAAATACATGAATCATCTTGTAACTTTTAAAATTTATTTTTGACTTTTCTTGTTTTTGAAATGCAAGACAAGTCTTCTACTATTATGAAGGCGTTGCGTGACAGAATTAGAGATGAAATATTATCATGTGTGAGTGACTTTGCTTATTATTTCATGGTTGATTATCAATATATAGTAATTTATGGAATAAACTTTTAGTCATCGTGTAAATAACAAGTAATTATACTAGATAATATTATTTCTTTGGTATAACTATGTATGTTACATGGATTTAAATATTTAGTATGTATGTTTACTTTATGTTAATATTTTAATTAAATTAAATTAAATAATAATAACAGTCTCTTATAATAAATATTTAAATTTATTTATTTTTTAAATAATTATAAAACCTTGGTACTATCCTTTTTGGTAATTTGACACTCAAAAGCACTTTTTATAAAGATTGACCAAACACAATTTGTTTATCAAATATTGCAAAAAGTACTTAAATGAATTAGCCAAACACAAATTTTTTTTTCAAAAGTACTTTTGAAAAAAATATTTTTCAAAATAATTAATTTTTGACAGCTTAGCCAAACGGGCTCTTAGTCTTCTCTTACTCCTCCACATTTATAAAAGAAGTTGAGCCGACAGAGAAAATAAGAGGAAATTAGCCTAGTATTACTTTTATTTCCATAGTTTGATTGGTTTCCGTGGTCATTTTCCAGTTCTATTAACATTTGGCAGTACATTAATTTCATTGCCACAAAGGTAGTGTACCATAAGTCTCCATATTTCCATGGTCGTTTTCCCAATTCTACTAATATTTGGTTATAAATAACTTGGCAACCTATAGGGTTAGCCAGGTTTCGCTATTTGAGTTGGATTGTTACTACGGTTTTAGCGCAAGTTCTCCATATTTGAGCTGGATTCCTAATTTTTCAATATTAGTAGTATGAATCTATAATGGAGAAAAAAATTCGAGTAAAATATTATGAGTAACAGCGTCATATGAGAGATGTTTTGTACATCTAACCTGTTGGTATACTGTGTTCGAAATCAGAAAATCAGAGAAGGAAAAAACGTTAATTCAATAAACAAAACATTAAATAATTCTGAGCTCACAGATTGCTTGGGTGTTCTTAAGGAATTTAATCCCCTTACTGTTGCCCAAGGTTATGGATTACTTTCTCCCAAGATAAAACGGAATAACTATTCTGTTATAACGGCACTATAAATCACCAGCGAACTAATTAACAAACGGAGCAAATCACACTTGACACTTATACTTATTTGAAAAATATTGCAATAATGTAGAAAAGAGGGGAGAAGTTTTCAAATTTTTCATGTATGAAAAATGAGGCTAAGCCTCTAAATTTATAGACAATGAAAGGTGTAATTCAAAATGTGCCTCTTTCATTTCCCATTCACACCCTTCACGAAACCTAACATGACTTTCATATGATTACTTTCTTTAATTTCTTGTTGTTACTCTTCAACAAGGGAATGTGGCATATATTCATCTTAAATGTAATAGTGATGACTTTTCTGAAGAATTTGCTATGAATTAAATTAATTGGCTTCTGATTTGTCAATTTTGCTAAAGTTCCAATTCAATTAAGACATGGTAATATGGAACATGCCGTACACATGGATACAATAGTTTCAAGCAAGGAGGAGTGGTTTGGGCAAACTCGAAATCTAAACCGAAATTCGAATTTTTTGGATTTTAGGTTAAATTTTTAAATTTTTTGGATTTCGGATTGGATATTGTATTTGGTACTTCAGATTTGTGGATATCCGAAAATCCGTAATTTTTATACTTTATATTTAGTCAATATCCATATGCCAATAGGAATAAGTTCAATCACGCATTATCTCATATATTTAATACTAATTACAAAGTTAATATCATAATACTTTCTGGATGGACATAGTTTTACTATTGTTACTTCTTATCGGCCTTATTAATGTCTTTGTTGTATTTTCTTGATAATGATTTCATTACTTGAATATTTTATTTGGATGATTGCAGTGAGAATGAGGAGTTTTTTTAGGTAATTTAACATGGATACTTTATTTTGATGTTTATTTTTGTAAGAAGAAGAAATATCTAAACTTATAGACTCAAAACAAAAATCTGAAATATCCAAACCGAACTTAAAAATCTAATCCAATTCGAGCTTATTTGAATTGAATTTGGATTGTCATTTATTTAATCTGATAACCGAATATCCAAATCGAAGTTTTTATATTCAATCTGAATTACAACGTCCACCCCTACTAGAAAGAAATTGCTCTATTCGAGTTGCCATCACAGCTTGTAACCACAAAATTTAATCAATAAGAATATGTTGAAGAGTAGGAAAAATCAAAATCTAACATTATTAGTTGCAGTGTATTTTTCTATTTAAATGCATTTCAAATTAGTGTTATACTAAATAAAAATAAAGAGTACGAGAAGTACTTTATATTTTTTGCTGACATAAAAATAAATCTCTAACAGGGCTTCCTAGAAACTAAGCAAAATCTCGATTTCTCTTATTTATGTGATTTTCAAACTAAACATCAATAAATGATAATGGGATAATGTTCACAACAAATCTGCTACCATGTTTTTAACTAAAATGTTTAGGGAACATCAAAATAGTTGGGGAAATAATAAAGCTCCTTGTTGCTAAAACAAACTCCAGACATCTCCTTTCTACTTCAGGCAAGTAGACAATCTTCTCCAAATTGGTATCATCAGAGTTAGATTTCATAATAACCTTGAGATTTTCTCATTGGGAGGATTCTCTTCTTCTGGGGTGAAAGAATCCCAAATTTCTCCTCTCTCAAATCGAAGAACTCGACACTATCGAATGATACAGTCATCTAATAAAGTCGCCCATTAAGGAAAATACAATCCCAATCAGAATCAAAAGGAGTAGGGTTTAATTCTGTTTCTCTCCAGGAGTTGGTTGCTAGAGTTAGAATTTTAGCCTGCCATCTCCAGGTGGTGCATTCATTTTGTGAATCTCTCAAAGATAAAAGTCTACTGTTAATTTAATGCATCACTTATATACAAGAGTGGGGTAAATAGTGTATCGACCTATTAATATTTTATACCGAGAATTCTCACGCTATAACCCGAACCAGGTTCTTCAACTGTTCTTGTAACTCCTGTAACAAATAAGTACTAAAAATAAAGAAGACAATTTCTTTTACGTGAAATACCTTCTTGTTCAAGGGAGTAAAAATTACGACCCAACTCTAGGATTTTTCTCATAAACTTCACTAAAAAACGAGCAATTTCACGTTACAAAAAAACTCTTTTCTAACCTGCGATACTAACCTCAGTCAGTCAACAACCTGCAACCCATATGAATGCAACTACACACTAAACTAATTCTTTAGTCTAGATCTGAAAAACTTTCTTAGAAACAATCCTCACAAAAGTGCTTTTAGAATAAGCAGAATAAGGTTACAGCTCAAAACACCTACTACAAAATCAAGATAGCCTAAACTGGACTTGACTCATTTGTTGGAACTTGGTTCTTCAGTTTATCTTTCTCTTGCTCTTGCGATTTTTTTGCTTGTGTGTACGTTCTCTCAAAACTCTTAATGTAGGTGCATGAACCTGCAGTAAATCAAATACTATACAAATATTGCACTTAAAATGCACTTAAGATATATTCATATGAAATGCAACTAATTTTTTGCATGCACTTAAGACGTTTTCGTCTAAAGTCAAAACATATGACTATGACTTCCCACTTAAAATAAATTTTACAGCTTTAGATGCGGATTGTGCTACTTTAATCGCGTACGTCTGAAGTTGTGTCCGAAGTGAGTAAAATTATTAAAAAAATTAAATTTAGGGTACAACTTAAATAATGGTCCCAAAATATTTGTGCACTTTCCCCTTGCAAAAACCAATTAAAATATAGTAATTCTTAGTACTCAAACAAACTCAAAGAATATAAAGTTGTAATACAATTTCATTTAAGTTGAATATGACATTTAATTCAGGATAAAAAGAAACATGTATTATACTTCAAAACACTATGCTAACTTTTTTACAAACAAAGATGAATTATCACACACGTACATTTTCTTAAGAATAACAATTTTCTCAAACACTAAATTAGGCATTCTCCTGCATATACTAAGACTACTGGTCATAATCATAGGGAGTGAAGTACAAGGCCACAGGCTAGTGATTTTCAATAAAAAAAATCTATAAATTTATGTATTTGTCCAAGAACATGTTTAAGTTGTAATTTGGTGCGATGTAATAGTCTTAAAAACCTTACCACTTGTCACATAACAATCTACATTTACTGACAAACATTAACATTCCATCAGTTGGTTGGGAAACACCTCTTATTTTATTTTATAATGAGGAAATCAATTCCTCATCAATCACCATTTGCTAATTAGTTTGCAAAGTACAACCTTGACAAGTGAATGCCATCTACCATTTAGGACCATGACACCCATCACATCCCTCCACCTCTTTTTAAATTAAAGTATATGTAAAAAAGGTAAAATTGACTAATCTTGCCATATGCATTCAACACTTAAGTTTAGAAATCACATGACAATTAATCCTTGCGCCTTATCCTAAAACAAATCCCACCAATGATACCTCTACAAGTTTTGATACATTGTACATGCAAAAGGTTATTTATAACAACAAATCCACATCTATAATAGTAGTAGTTAATGGGAAAGTTGGTAGAGGTTTATAGTGTCAGCATTTGTGTCGATATTTGGTTAAGACGTGGATCTTTGGTAATTGATACTTATCTCTTTCTTTTTTATATACTTTGTGGCAGTGGATGTCTTAAACTAGACAAGTACATGCAATGTAGAATAACAATCAGTACATAGAATTAAGTGAATCAGCTACTTCAAAAGAGGAGTTTGCACGGACTATCTTTAGCTAAATGAGATGAAGGCAAACATAAATATAAATCTTTTGCACATGAAGAAAGAAAAAATAGTTTGGTTGGAATCGAATATTGTACCTCTAAGATAAAAGACAATAATATCTAGGTGGCGTTTAAGACCATAAAACTTTCTAATAACCTTTATTTTTTATGTTTTTTTCCCTTTCCTTTCTCATTTAAGTTAACGCAACGTGATATTTTAATAGGCTATGAAGACAAATATGTAAGAATTATAATATAAGTATTATAATCCGGTAAATAATAACATATCCAATATTAAGTAGTGACTACTAATATAAAAATTATTACGTGGAGAACAATAATATGGAGTTTATTATGTATGATTATCTGTTTTAAAAGCTCTTCTATGATTCTATATTTAGATACTTCTATTCGTTCAAGCATTACAAATAAATATATTTTTTCTCTCATATTTCATCTTAAATTCCTGAATTATGTGGAAATTTACGACATAGAATTTATTAGTATGTAGAGAGTAAACTACTAATACATAGTTTTACATTATAAATCAAGGGTATATTGCATAAATTATGCAGAATATTGCTGTGAAATTAGTGGGTGTTTGGACATAAGAATTGTAAAATTCCAAAATAGGGGGAATGTTATAAAATATAACTCAAAATAATAATATGGAACAAGAAAAAACAAGCTAAGAGATATATGGAGAAAGATAGAAGAGATTTTTATTTCTTCTTCAAATATGTGTATTTTCCTATCTATTACAAGACCTTTATATAGGCATGAAAAGTGAAAAAAATATGTCATTGAATATGTCATTAAACATAAAAAATATGTCATTGAATATGTCATTAAACATAAAAAATATGTCATTGAATATGTCATTAAGCATTTGAGATGAAGATCATGGAGGAAGAGTGGACATCCACCATAATTTGATATTTCTTATAACACTCCCCCTTGGATACCCATAGATAATGTGTCTCGTTAAAATCTTATTAGAAAAAAAAATCCTAGTGAAGGAAAAAGAATACACATGTTTAGGAATACGCTTTTTGGTTGCCTCATTAAAAACCTTGCAAGGAAAATCCAGTAGGGCAAAACCTTGTAAGAAAAAAAGAGTACACTGCGTATTAACTCCCCCTTATGAGAGCATCAATTCACATCCTTGAACCTTCGCATCCCAATCTTGTACACTAGTTTCTTGAAGGCTTGCGCCGGTAGAGATTTGGTGAACAAATCAGCCATATTATCACTTGAACGGATCTGTTGCACACTGATATCACCATTCTTTTGAAGATCATATGTGAAAAATAATTTTGGTAAAATGTGTTTTGTTCTATCTCCTTTTATGAATCCTCCCTTCAATTGAGCTATGCATTCTGCATTTTCTTCATATAAAATTGTGGGTAATTTGTCATACTTCAAACCACATTTGTCTCGAATTAGGTGTATTACAGACCTCAACCATACACATCCTCAACTTGCTTCATAAATAGCAATTATCTCAGCATGATTAGATGAAGTAGCCACGATTTATTGCTTAGTCGATCGCCAAGATATTCTAGTGCCTCCACATGTAAACATATATCCTGTTTGAGATCGAGCCTTATGTGGGTCAGATAAATACCCAGCATCGGCATAACCAACAAGATCGGAACTGCAATCGTTGCCATAAAATAAGCCCATATCGGTAGTCCCTTTTAGATACCGCAATATGTGTTTGATTCCATTCCAATGTCTCCTTGTAGGAACAGAGCTATATCTTGCTAAGACATTAACTGAAAAAGTTATGCCAGGCCTTGTAGTGTTAGCAAGATACATTAGTGCACCAATTGCACTAAGATATGGTACTTCAGGACCAAGAAGCTCTTCATTTTTGTTTTGAGGTCGGAACGGGGTCCTTATTTACATCAAGTGATCGAACAACCATCGGAGTACTTAATGGATATGCTCCATCCATGTAAAACCGCTTTAATACCTTTTCTATGTAGGCAGATTGATGAACAAAAATCTCGTTTGCCAAATGTTCAATTTGCAAACCGAGACATAATTTTGTCTTTCCGAGATCTTTCATCTCGAATTCCTTCTTTAAATAATCAATTGCCTTTTGGAGTTCTGTAGGAGTTCCAATAAGGTTTATATCATCAACATATACGGCAAGTACAACAAACTCCGATGTTGTTTTCTTTATAAAAATACATGGATAAATGACACCATTTATATAACCTTCCTTTAATAAATATTCACTAAGGTGGTTATACCACATTCTTCCTGATTACTTTAGACCATATAAATATCTTTGCAATTTGATTGAAAACATTTCCCTGGACTTTGAATTATGTGCGTCAGGCATTTTAAATCCATCGAAAATTTTCATGTATATCTCATTATCAAGTGAGCCGTAAAGGTGTAACGACTCGGCCAGTCATTTTGAGTACTATAATCTTGTTTCCCCATTTACTACTCAAATTGTGAATTACAATTGTTATTGGGCTTGCGGGGGTAATTGGTTTGGGTCCGGTAAGGTTTTGAAATAATTTGGAGCACTTAGTTCCAAAGTTTAGAATTTAAGTTGAAAAGGTTGACCGGATGTTGACTTATGTGTAACGATCCCGGAGAAATTTTGCTAACGAAATTAAGGTTTGGTAGTGCCGAGGTAGATCAATTAGTACAAAAGATTATAGAAATTTCTCGAACTTTTTAGGTTGAACAATGCACCAATGTGTAAAGAAAAATTTTGTCAGAAAAATGGTCATTTCTGCGACCACTATGCGGTCGCAGAATCACTCTGCGGGCCGCATAATGGTCTCAAAGTAGACCAGTAGAGGGGCAAGATTTGAGGAAAATCTGCGGTGTACTATGCGACCGCATACCTATTTTGCGATGCATTATGCGACCGCAGAAGAAATATGCGGACCGCATAATGACCGCAGACCGGGTCAGTAACGCCCAGCTTTGGAGGCCAAATTATGCGGCCGGTATGCAAACCGCATACCTGTTATGAGATCGCATATGCGACGGCATAACTGCGTCAGAGCTTCCATTATTTCTAATTTTTGACCTTGAAGCTCATTTTTTAGCCAAAATCTGATATTTTAGAGAGATGTGAGAGCATTTTAGAGAGAGAAAGTGAAGACTTAGTCATTTATCCATCAATTATTGTTCAAGGTTTAAAGATTTCACAAGGATCTTGCTAGGGCTTCAAAGAGGTAAGAATTTCTTTCCTCAATCCTTCAATTTCGGGTTTGGAATAAAAATGGGTGATTTATAGTATGATTCTTGGGTGTAAGAGTATTATATATACATACCAATAAGGTTATAGAATGATTGTTAAGTTCAAATGGGTAAAGATTGGGTTGAAAATGGTAGAAATCTTCATAGCCTTTAATTGAAGATTTGAGAGTCTAGCTGATGTCGGATTTTGGTGAAATTTATATGGTTGGACTCGTGGTTGGATGGGCGTTCATATTCTGTAAGTTTTGTCAGGTTCCGAGACGTGGGCCCTACGGGCGATTTTTGAGTTAATTTCGGATTTTATTGGGAAAATTAGTATTTTTCTTATGGAATTAATTACAATAATTTGTATTGACTGATTCGAATTAATTATAGCTAGATATGAGGCTTTCGGAGACCAATTCTCGTGACAAGGACATAGCGGAATAAATAAATACACGGGTTGAGGTAAATAACATTTTTAAATCTGATTCTGAGGGTATTAAACCCCGAATTTTGGTATCATGTGATTATTTTGGAGGTGACGCACATGCTAGGTTACGGGCGTTCACCGGGGGGATTTGACTTGGTCCGTCGCGGGAAACTGAAAATTTGAATAATTTGTTGTTAGCTATATGCTCTCTAGGTGTTGATAAAATTTGATTGTAAATCATGCTTAGACTATGTGATAGTACTGTTGGAACCCACAGAGGTCGTGTACTTGTTGAATTGCCCGCTAAATGCTATATTTACTCAGTCTCAGTTTTTACTTGCATATTTTATCTCAGTCTCTGTTATTATTATTGATACATCATATCATTGTTGTTTGGGCTGATTTCATGATTATTGAGAGCCCGAGAGACTGGAGAGATTTATGACTGAGTGAGGTCGAGGGCCTGATTGTGAGATATTGATACTATGACACGTGAGTTATCCGTGCAACACGTGAGTTGGCCGTGCAGATCCTTATATTATACTATAGCACGTGAGTTGGTCGTGCATCACGTGAGTTGGCCGTGCGAATCCAGATATTTATATTATGGCACGTGAGTTGTCCGTGCAGCACGTGAGTTGTCCGTGCAGATTATAGTGCTTGGGCTGTAGGAGCCCCTCATGAGTCTGTAGACCCCCAATAAGCGCGGGTACCCATTGAGAGTGAGTGATGAGGGCTGGGAGCCCAGTGAGTGATTGTTGTCCTAAGAGGCTGTACTTGATTTTCATTTGTTGTTGCACTTAGTTGCTATCTGTCATTATTGTGAAATCTCTTACAGATTGTTGATATATGGATTACATGAACAGGAACTGTATAAAAAAATTGATTTGACATTAAACTGCCAGATTTGATAGCATGTTTATTCTTTTGCTGGAATTACTGGAAATGAACCATAACTGTGTAGCTCGTTACTATCTTCAGTTCCTTATTTATTATTGTTACTTGCTGAGTTGGTTGTACTTATACTACACCCTGCACTTTGTGTGCAGATCCATGTATTTTCGGACATAGCGGGTTTTGATCCTTTCGCGCGGTTGATTTTTAGGAGATTTTGAGGTAGTTACCGTGTTCCGCAGACCTTGTCTCTCCTTCTCTATCTCTTTGTTCACTGTATTTGGTCTCAAACTATTATAGACTATATTTTCCAGACTTGTATTCATATTAGATACTCATGTACTCAGTGACATCAGGTTTTGGGGAGTGTTGTATTGTATTTAAATATTATATTTTCAATCTTGAGAGAAATTGTGGTTTATTGAGATTTTCGGCTTGCCTAGTATTGAGATAGGCGCAATCACGACGGGTGAGATTTTGGGTCGTGACAAAAGGTAGGTTGTAACCACATCCATTAAATGCATGTCAAGTTTTTCATGGACAGCAAGACTAATGAGATAACGGAATATTATAGCATCCATAACAGGAGAATACATCCCTTCATAATCGACACCGGGTCTTTGTGAAAATACTTGTGCAACAAGGTGTGCCTTATATCTTTGTACCTCATTTTTCTCATTCTTTTTATGTATAAAGACCCGTTTATAGCCAACAGATTTAACACCATTAGGTGTTTGGACTACGGACCCAAAAACTGTATGTTTCGCAAGTGAATCCAACTCAGATTAGATTGCTTCTTGTCATTTTGGCCAATCACGTCTTTGTCGACATTCTCCAACAGATTGAGGTTCAAGATCCTCATTATCTTGCATAATGCTAGATGCAACATTATATGCAAATACATAATCCGCAAATATATTCAATCGATTCAAATCTGTCTCAATATCGATTGGGTTTATTGATAGTTCCTTATTTCCTTGAGTCTCATGCTCATCGATATCCTCATGAATTTCAGGATTAGTTAAATCATGGGTTTCTTTATGAGACTCTTTCGTAGTGTCATCTTGATAATTTATTTTCCCTTTTCTAGGATTTCGATCCTTAGAACCCAATGGTCTGCCACGCTTTAGGCGTGTTTTTGACTCATTAGTTATGACACTAGAAGATTTTCCAACAGGGACATCAATACGGATTGGAACATTCTTTGCAGGGATATGTGATTTCGTTATCTTTTTTAGATCCGTAAATGCATCTGGCATTTGATTTGCTATTTTCTACAAATGGATAATCTTTTGCACCTCTTTTTCACAAATAGAGGCACGTGGATCAAGATGAGATAATGATGGATTTTTTCATAAAATTTCCCATTTGATTTCACCAATTTCTCCCCCTAATTTTGGAAAAAATGCCTCATCGAATTGACAATCTGCAAATTGAGCAGTGAACAAATCTCCCGTTAATATTTCGAGGTAGTGAATAGTGGAGGGAGATTCAAATCCAACATATATTCCTAACCTTCTTTGGGGACCCATCTTGGTGCGATATGGCGGTGCTACATGCACATATACAGCGCATCCAACAATTCTTAGATGAGATATATTAGGTTTATGACCCAAAACTAATTGCAACGGGGAATATTTATAATAATTGTCAGTCTGAGACGGATTAGCATTGCTGCATGCAAAATGGCATGACCCCAAATAGAAGTGGGTAATTTCATTTTCATGAGTAGCGGTCTTGCTATCAATTGCAGACGTTTAATTAAAGACTCTGCAAGTCCATTTTGAGTGTAAACATGAGCTACATGATATTCCATTTTTATCCCAATTAATAAGCAATAATCATTAAATGCGTGGGATGAAAGCTCAGCAGCATTATCAAGTCGAATAGACTTAATTGGGTTATCGGAAAACTGTGCCCGTAATTAAATTATTTATGCCATTAATTTTGTAAACGCCAAGTTGCGAGATGACAATAGGCACACATGAGACCATCTAGAAGATGCATCTATTAAGACCATAAAATATCTAAACGACCCACTAGGTGGGTGAATAGGTCCATAAATATCTCCTTGTATACGTTCCAAAAACGCAGGGGACTCAATCCCAACCTTTGTTAGTGATGGTCTAATAATCAACTTACCTTGATAACAAGAAGTGCGAGAAAACTCATTATTTAAAAGAATCTTTAAATTCTTTAATGGATGCCCATTTGAGTTCTCTATAATTCGTCTCGTCATAATTAATCCAGGATGTCCTAATCGATCATGCCAAAGTACAAAAGTATTGGAATTAGAAACCTTTTGGTTTACTATAGAATATGCCTCAATTGCACTAATTCTTGTCCAATACATGCCACAAGATAAAGATGAGAACTTCTTAATAACCCTTTTCTGGCCAGAGACATTGTTGATAACGATGAGATATTCGAGATTATTCTCATCTATTGTCTCAATATGAAATCCACTTCGACGGATATCTTTAAAACTTAACAAGTTACTCTTGGATTTGGAGGAAAACATTGCATTCTTTATGATAAGTATTGTTCCCTTAGGCAGAGTTATATTAGCTCTTCCAGAGCCTTCAATTAGATTACTACTACCAGAAATTGTAGTAACATCTGCCTTACACATACTTAAATGAGAGAAATATTTCTTCTCTTTAAATATTGTATGTGTTGTACATGAATCAATTAAGCAAATATTTTTACAATTGAACTTTGATCCAAGTTTGTTTTTTTTGCTTCCCATGGTTTGACATACAAAAGAAGTATATGAATAAATATTAGTATTTTTAGAGAAAAAGGAAAAGAAATAAAGTTAAACCAATAATTCAATAGTGATATTTTAATGCATTTTCTAGCAAATTCTAATTATTATACAAATAATTACGCATCAAAAATAATACAATTATAAGTACATTACACATATGACTAATACAACTACAA
>AWOL01S0016789.1:0-34929 GCA_000715115.1 Nicotiana otophora | reverse complement strand
ATATCCATATTTGCTTCCCATGGTTTGACATACAAAAGAAGTATATGAATAAATATTAGTATTTTTAGAGAAAAAGGAAAAGAAATAAAGTTAAACCAATAATTCAATAGTGACCTTTTAATGCATTTTCTAGCAAATTCTAATTATTATACAAATAATTACGCAGCAAAAATAATACAATTATAAGTACATAAAAAAAAATTAGGGTGAAGAAACAAAAGTTGTTCCAGGGTACTTGTAAACCTCTTCTTGAAGAGAATTAAAGTAACGTAAAGGAAAATCAAAAGGAATTAAAAGATCAGTGAGACTAAGACACTAATTACTTCGATATTACTCCTTGTTTGTGAAATTTAGGAAATACATATATTTTTAAAAACTACATAAGAAGTATTATTAAGTGCAATAAATATTACAAGATGTTTATTCATTAGATACTACGAATAGGAAAACATAAAAATCAAAATGCTCAATCATCTTTAACCATAGATCCATCACCGATCGAGTGGTTTATTTTTCCATCAGGGTGCTCAAAAAAATCTGTCACATCCAAGTGGATGATGTCAAATTCATTGTCATAGACAAAATTAGCTTCAGGAGCTTTATCCTTTAGAGATGCATGATAAAGCTCAATCAAATATTTTGGTATGCGACAAATATTTGCCCAATGCTCTTTTCCACCGCAACGATAACATTCAGTTTCTGAACCATTTGCCCTTGGCCCTTTCCACTTTTGGTGGTTATTTTTCTTTGGGGGGTGATTAACACCAGAAAAAATTCTTCCTTGGCCACGGCCACGACCACGAACATGGCCACAAACTTTTCCACGCTTAGAATAATGGGAATACACCTCATTCACTTCAGGCAATGGTGTAGATCCAGTGGGTCGATTTTCGTAATTTCTCACGAGCAAGTCATTGTTTCGTTCAGTCACAAGGAGAAGAGAAATCAACTCAGAATACTTCTTAAAACCTTTCTCTCGGTACTGCTGTTGCAAGATCATATTGGAGGCATGAAACGTTGTGAACGTTTTTTCAAGCATATCATAATCAGTGATAGTATCTCCATAGAGTTTCAATTTAGAAGTAGAACATCGCAGAATTATATTCAGAAACAGACTTAAAGTCTTGGAGCCTCAGATGAGCCCAATCATATCGTGCTTGTGGAAGAGTGGCCAACTTTAAGTTGTCATATCTTTCCTTTAAGCCATTCCACAAAATAAGTGGATCTTTGACTGTCGGATATTCTATCTTCAACCCTTTCTTCAAGGTGATGGCGCAAGAAAATCAAGGCCTTACCACAATCTTGGGTAGATGTTTTATTTTTGTCTTTAGTGGCGTTTCCAAGACTCATTGCATCTAAATGGATTTCAGCATCCAACACCCATATCATATAGTTCTTGCCCGAAATTTCAAGGGCAACGAACTTTCTTTTCATAATATCAGTCACAATTAAAAGAGGAGAAAAATTATACCTTAGTCTTCTAAAAGAGCTTCTTGAGACGGTAGAGTCTCGTGCTGATAACGTGTTATAAAATATAACTCAAAGTAATTATATGGAACAAGAAAAAACAAGCTAAGAGATATATGAAGAAAGATAGAAGAAATTCTTATTTCTTATTCAAATGTGTGTATTTTCCTATCTATTACAAGGCCTTTATATAGGCATGAAAAGTGAAGAAAATATGTCATTGAATTTGTCATTAAACATTAGAAAATATGTCATTGAATATGTCATTAAGCATTTGAGATGAAGATCATGGAGGAAGAGTAGACATCCACCATAATTTGATATTTCTTATAACAGGTAAAAAAAATTTCAAGTGAAAATGGTATTTGAAATTTAGAGTTGTGTTTGGACATGAATATAATTTTGGGTTGTTTTTGCAGTTTTGTAAGTGATTTGAGTGAAAATTTTAGAAAATAGTTTTTTGAAATTTTTAAAATTTTTAAAATTTTTTAAAATGCATGTTCAGATGAAAATTGTAAATTTTATGAACAAACGCGGATTTCGAAAAAAAATATTTTTTGTTTTTGTAGAATGGTAAAAATTTGTTATGTCCAAACGGGCTCTTATTTGTTGTTATGCGGCCAATCGGTGTTACACAAGTCAGGTAGCCAATATCAGGACACTACAATAAAGCCAGGGTTAAACTCAGGTATCACCGGCTGGGAACTGATACCCTATAAAACCCAAAACGCTAATCACTCCCACACCCACATTCTCTTTACTTGCAGCAGAACAACGAAAATGGAGCCATGGCTATCCACTTCAGCTTCTCAAATGCAACTAGCATTAGCAGCACTCTTCGGCGCTTCAGTTATGGCTATTTCCGCCTTCTACCTCCACAAGCGCAGCGTCGACGAGGTTCTCGAACGGCTCATCAAGCTCCGGCGAAAACGTCACCACACTTTCTCTGCTTCCGATTCCGAAACCGAAGATTTTGGTATTTATGAAGATGATGAGATTGATAACGTTAGCACTAGGAATGTTTACAGCTCTAACTTATCGAAGGAGCCGATTGATAACGCTGATGATGATGATGATTGTTATGATGATAATGTGTTGCGAAGTTACAGAGTATCGTCGTCGATGCCTAATGTGCGTGTATCAAATCAGTGGATGGATGAGGAATCGAGTTTTGATAGGACAGTCCAGTGTGCTGATAAGAAGCCATCCTCCAATTCGGTGGAGAATCCCAGTTTGATTCTTTCGAGTGGTACGTGCTCTGGACTAGAGTCAAATATTGAAATGACTTTTTTTAATTGTTTACTTTTTTCCCTTAGATACTTAAGCCTGTGTGAGCTTGCTCGCGTTGCAATTCCTAAGTCTGGATAAATGAGGAGGCAGTAGGTTGACAGCTAGCACAATACTAGTTAATTTATGATGGATCCTCACAATACATAATTTTCTGAGAATATATTGGGATGAATGGATTGAGATAATGACAACATATATAATGCTTGGCCCCAGCTAGCTTGGCATTGAGGCGTAGTTATTATTGTGTTGCACTTTCTTGCTTGGATGATTGAGGTGCAATCATAGTCAATTTATTAGCTTTTGAAATATGGTGATTTTGTGATTTCAAAAACAAGATAGCCAGCTCTTTCTGAATTTTGCAGTTCTAACGCATGCTTTGAGTTTGTTTTGAGAAAAAGAAATAAAATAAAAACTGTGGTTGACTGAATATTAGCATTGTAAAAAAAGAAAGAAAAAAACGAGCTTTTTGGAATTTGATCCTTGAATATTTCAGTGAAGAGCCATGTGAGTGATGGGAAATATTTTGAAAATTTAAGGTCAGGAAAGGCATCTTCATAGTGGGTGTATCTTTTTTTTTTTGGCTGTGGCTCCTTGTTTTTTCTTGAAAAGTTTCATAGAATACGAAGCTCTGCTTTTGATTTGATGGAAACGATGCGCCTGCTAGACTTGGAGCCTTAATTGGCTGACTATCATAGTTAGGAAGTCAATAGCCACATGCTCCTTCTTGTGTAAATGTAAGATGTTTCTCTCCTGTAATAGAAAAAGACATTTTCTCCGGCAGATTGCTTCTAATTACACGTTCACTATACTTAAGCTGAGATCATGTGATGGATTCATAACTCAACCAACACAACTCAACAGTAGTCAGCAATCTTATTCATGTTAACAACATTTTCTCCCACTCATTGTCTGGCAAATAGCAACGCTATAATTATGTCATGTCGACACTTTGCTGAAGGATATGGGATGGCCTGCTGAAAAGGATAGATATATGTACAATGTTCTTTTAGTAGATTAATTCTCCTTTCTTCACGTGGTATAAGCTATAAGGTGACAGATACATTCCCAAACCAATAGGAAGGCGATTGGTTTAATGTGTTCTTCTCATTTGATAGGGGGATCACTGTTTCTTTCCCCATTGCAGTCTTTCTAAAAAATTGATAAAAGTAACCTTTTATTGAAAATGAAACAAGTTTTAACAGATCTGCATGACAGCCAAGCTTAACCTCTATTAGACCATCAAGTCAGGGTTAATTAGCATATTTGGCATAAGTTGTTGATTACCTCATTTTCTATCTAACATGGCATTTTCTAAAACTAGTTTAACATTTCTCTGATGAAGAAAGTTGGCTACTATGATATACTATATCTGCCAGATTTAAGAATACCTGACCCGTTCACTATCTGTTGCAGATATATAACGCTATTTTGTTGCAGCTTTTTGGAAAGCGAAGGACAAAATCCATATGAAATAGATATATGACTAGATTGATATAGTGAATGGAATTTTATAATTTGCACTTGATTTGGTATTTTTTCCCCTAGCACAGAGAAACGAAAATAAAATCAGCCTATTTTGGATTTGTTTTTACTTGTAGTGAGATCTATTTATGTTGATGCATATCTGAAGTACTAGCATAAAGCTGCAGTGGCTCCTTTTGCAGGGCCGGGCACATAACCCTGGTACTTCTAGGGCTGTTACCTTGGTACAACTTTTCGCCATAAGGTTATGATGCCTTTAGCTTATTGTTTTTTTGATAAAGTAAAAAATATTATAAATGGCATCAAGAAGATGCAGAAATATAGATACCAAAGATTTGTTAGCTCCAGTACAAAGAGTCCTATACTAATATTAAAGAGCTAACAAAGTCCAAAAAGTTGTCAGGGGAGTTTACAGGTGTTAGAGTACTCCAACTTTACAAAAGTAAAAGACATTTAGCCTTAAGAAAGTGGTTTGGAGTTGCTATTCCATCAAAACATTTCCTATTCCTCTCATTCCAAATACACCAAAAAATACAGAAAAGGATTAGTTTCCAGATTTTCTTGATGGTTGTACCAACTTTCCAGCCGTTCCAGTTCAAAAAGGCTTCCTTTATACTCCCAGGCATTACCCAGTTCATTCCAAAAAGAGACAAAAACATGTTCCATAGATCTGCTGAAACTGGGCAGTGAAGTAGAAGATGCCTGGTTGTTTCTTCATTTTGCATGCACATGTGGCATCTGTTTGCCAAGTGGAAAGATCTTCTAGTTAAGTTGTCTTGTGTCAAACATGCTTCATAAAGTGCAATCCAACTGAAACAAATCACCTTTGGGGGTGTTTTTGTTCTCCATATGAACTTCCAAGGCCAGTTGTCCACCATTTCATTCTGAGCACAATAGAATAAGTACCCTAATTTGACTGAGTATTGGCCATCTGGTTCTACCTCCCATCTCAAAGTGTCTGCTGCTTGGTCATTAGAGGTGATGCTTCCCAATCTAGCCATCAAGTTGAGTAACTCTTCCATTTCCCAGTCTTGCATGTTTCTTCTGAAGATTGGGTTCCAAGAGTTTCCTTCTCTGTAGTTGGGAGATAAGGGAATCCTGGTTGGTGGATATAAGGAATAAGTTGGGATATTCCTCCTGCAATGATGTGGCACTAAGTCATTTATCCTTCCAGAATCTGATGTGTTGTCCCTTCCCAAATCTGAAGCTGCAGTTTCTGGAGAACTCTTCCCATAATTTGCTGATGTTCTTCCAAGGACCAACACCATGTGGTGCTCTTGAGGTTCTGGTACACCAGTGATTGAGTGATCCATGCTTTGCAGTCACTACTTCCTTCCATAATGCTGGCCCTTCTTGGCTATATCTCCAAAACCATTTCAACATCACACATTTATTATGAACAACTAAGTTTCTGATGCCTAGACCACCTATAGTCTTAGGCTGTGTAACCTTGGTCCACTTAACCAGATGAAACTTGTGATCTTCACTGTTACCTTTCCAAAGGAAGTTCCTCCTTAACTTATCCAAATGTTGCAGTGATTTCTTAGGGATACTGAATAGAGACATAGTGTAGGTTGGAATACTGTCCAAAACACTATTGATGGGTGTCAGCCTACCTCCCATGGATAAATACTGTACTTGCCAAGCTGTCAGCTTCTTCTCAACCTTTTCAATGATACCATTCCACACTTCAGAGGATTTGAACTTTGCACCCAATGGAAGGCCCAGGTAAGCGGCTGGGAAGGATCCTGTGCTACAACAAAGAATTCCCGCTAGATTCTCCAAATTGTCCACTGTGTTGACAGGATAAATTATGCTTTTCAGCATATTAATGTGAAGTCCTGACAGTACCTGAAACATAAGTAGTGTTAGATTCAGGTGTAGCACCTGTGATTCCTATGCTCCACAGAATATAAGGGTATCATCTGCATAAAGCAAATGAGAAACAGTGATGACATTCCTGGAGCTTTCCCTACATCAAACCCTCTTATCCATTGAAGGTTTTTTGCTTTGTCCAGCATCTGGCTCAGACCTTCCATGGCCAAAATGAATAGAAAAAGGGAGAGAGGATCCCCTTGCCTGAGTCCTTTTTGGGGGGAGAAGAATCCGGCTGGGCTTGAGTTTATCAAAATTGAGTACTTGACAGTTTTGATACAGAACTACATCCACCTAATCCACCTTTGTCCAAATCCCATTTTCCTTAGCATTGTGATGAGATATTGCCAATTGAGTTGTCAAATGCCTTTTCTATATCCAGCTTGTAGAGAATACCGGATTCACCACTCTTCAACCTCCAATCTAGTACTTCATTTGCAATTAAAGAAGCATCTGTGATTTGCCTCCCTTTTATGAATGCATTTTGGTGCCCGGAGATGAGCTTCCCAATCACTTTTTTGATCCTCTCTGCCAGTAGCTTTGTAGTGATTTTGTAGACACTACCAATGAGGCTTATTGGTCTAAAATCCTTAAGTTCAATGGCTCATTTCTTTTTAGGGGTAAGAGCAATGAATGAGGCATTGCTGGACCTAACCATATGGCAATTCTGATGAAAATGATTCATGGAATTAATTACATCAGGCTTGATGATCTTCCAGGCCTTCTGATAGAATGCCAAGGTGTAACCATCAGGTCCAGGTGCCTTATCAGGAGCACAAGACTGGATAGTTTCCAGAATTTCTTCCTCCTCAAATGGCTTCTCCAGCTCCCTGCTGTCCTCCTTTAGCTTATGTGTATAGATTTGATGATCCCTTTATAATTGGTCCCTTTATGCTAGCAATTTACCTTGCTACATTGGTTTAAAAAAATAGTGTTAGTACCTTGTCTAATGACCGTAGAAGTAGAATGCTTCTCTTAGATGATGCCTAATTGCATATTTGAGTCATCTATCGTGTAATACTGGGGTGGGTTCCTGCCCATTGAGTACATGCAAAGATGTAGACTGTTATATAAAGGTCACATGCTCCTCCTTTTTCTTTCTTTTTTTTTTCCCTAAGATAAGCGTTATCTTAAGAGCATGTGACACAATCTAATTTCAGAAGATTGTTGTGTTGCCTGGATGATGTAATAGGCAGCTTCTTTAAGCTAGGAGGTAGAAGCGCCTCTCTCTCTCTCTCTCTCATACTTTATAATGTGCTTTAGTAGGCTTTTTAGTTTTTATAAATGTGATGGGAATTCGGTGAAATATTCATTGTATATTCCGATTTTGTCGTATTTCAGGTGATGAAAGATTTGTGCGCGTGGAATCAGTTGTGAAGCCAATGACTCCAAAATTTTCAAGTGATTGTGCATTTGAAAGTGTTGACAATTCTAATGAGGACAAAGGCGAGTCTGCTGCTGCCGAGGATGCTGTTTTCTCCTATGACAATGTAAATTTTCAAACTGCATACTCAAATGTGAATTCTGACATACTTCTGCCTTTTTTATGTATGTATGCATCTAGAATTATTATCTCATCTAACATTCTCTTCCTTACACCCTGCTGCTTTTTTGGCGATTACATATGGATAACTGACATTTTAAGAAATGTGGTGATTTTGTGACTTCAAAAAACAAGATAGCCGTCTCCGCTTTCTCTGGATTCTTCCCTAAAACCTCATTACCTGTTTGGAACACCATTCCTGCTGCTATATGCTGGATCATTTGGGAAGAAAGAAATGCTAGGATTTTTGAAGACAAGATGAGTGGTCAATGAAGTGGGTTAGAATCATGAGGTCTCAGCTTTAGTTCCCAGCGAAGACAAGAAAAACTAGGTGATTTCTTCCCATTTATCCAAGCCTTGATGATAGAGTTACCTGGTACTTATTGCTGGTGGGAGTTAGCAGGTATCTCATGAAATTAGTCGAGGTACGCGTAAGCTGGCCCCGGCCCCGACACCACAGCTATCAAAAAAAAAAAGAGAAAAAGAATGACACTGTACTTAAGCTTAGACACAATTGTATATTCTTGCTTAGTTTTTGGTGCAACATGGCTTTGGCAATATTGTTAGAGCCCGAAGTTATGTTGGACTTTATCTGTTCATTACACTCTCGTTTGACGAGGTTTAATGACTTAAGATAATTCAGCCAAATTGGTTGCTATCCTCCCACCAGCCACTATGGTTTCGAGATTAGTACAACTAGATATACTTTAAACTGAATTTGCTCATGAAGTTACTTCTTCTGCTCCCATTTCTTTGTAGGATATCAGTCCAACAGAGGAAGAATTTTCTATCTCTGCCTTAAAGGCTGAAAGTCGTATTCATCTTCAGCATATAGCAGTTGCACCTGAGGCAAGATCGAACATAGATCATGAAGTTGGAGAGGCAGACAAAGCCTCTATGCACATTGTTGAGAATGATTCCAGTTTCTTCAACAGCATTTTGCCCCTGCCGACTGCAGCACATGGTATTCTCATTGTCTTGGTCTTTACGGGATCTAGTAGACTTTGTTCCTCTAGCAAATGTTGCTTTTGGATTTCTCATAATCAATTCTTTTCCTTGATAATCAAGGTGGAGCACATATAATTTTCCACGTGTTATTCTCCAAGGGATAACTATCATATTCTCACACAATATTATGTGGTAAATTAATGAGGCAAGTGGAAACTACTGTTAGTGAGCTCTCTCAAACTTAAGAGAGCGGCTTTATGTTCTGGTGATCTTGTTCATACTCAATTGTTCTTTCAATTGCTATCATTTTTCCTGCAGATCCTATGAATGTTGAAGAGGAAGAAGTACTGAAGATGATTCGTGAATGTTTAGATTTGAGAGACAAGTATGTTTTCAGGGAAGAAATTGCTCCATGGATGAAAGAGAATATGAGCGACTCAAAAGCGTCAGATAAGAAACATGATCCATTTAGCTTTGCCCAATTTGAAGCAACTTCTGTGAGTTGTGATCCTCAACTCATTTATGATCATAGAGGGTCTGATTTTTAGGCTCCCATATTCTCAGTATCTCAAAATCTGGATGTTATCTCAAGCACAATTTCTAATAATGATACTTCTTGGATTGCACACAGCACCATTTTAAGATGGAAGACGGAGTTGTACGTGTT
The DNA here is from genome assembly GCA_000715115.1 of Nicotiana otophora. Taxonomy (NCBI): domain Eukaryota; kingdom Viridiplantae; phylum Streptophyta; class Magnoliopsida; order Solanales; family Solanaceae; genus Nicotiana; species Nicotiana otophora. Next base: position 25,657 of record AWOL01S0016789.1, on the reverse strand, counting down.
TATGCCACTGAAAGTGGTGAGTTTGGTTAAGAAAGTGGCAGCACATTTATGGAATGTAACAGTGTGATGTGACATTGTTTTATCTTTATTTTTCCTCTGCTTTCCTCTTGAGGATCTTCACATTCTACCATGCATGTTCTAGATACTGAAGAGCTCTTCCCTGTTGCTAGCTCAACAACATTTTTCACTGATATGCACCAACTCCTCAAAGTAATGGCTGTAGGAAATGTTCGTTCTTACTGTCACCATCGTTTGCGATTTCTCGAGGAGGTAATGGTTTTTGGCATTTCTCTTTAATTTCTCCTTTTTGTACCACATGTCTTGGTTTCTCACAGCATATTCTGATTAATATACAGAAATTTCGCCTCCATTTGCTAGTAAATGCTGATCGGGAATTTCTAGCTCAAAAAAGTGCACCTCATCGTGATTTCTACAACATCAGAAAGGTTGATACCCATGTGCATCATTCTGCTTGCATGAATCAGAAGCATCTTCTGCGGTTCATCAAGTCAAAACTGAGAAAAGAACCTGACGAGGTAGGACATTTATCGCTTCCGGGGGATGATGCTTATACTTGCAGATTTCTAAAGGCATATTGGCATGCCTATTCTTTTGGATTTAATACCAGGAGTCTTTGCAAAACAGGTAGTCATATTCCGGGATGGACAGTATCTTACGCTGAAGGAAGTTTTTGAAAGTTTAGACTTGACAGGGTTTGCATCAACCTTTTCTCTGCTCTCTTTCTTTATTCTGCATAAGTTCTATATTCTGCTGACTGTGCCTGGGGTGGGAGGTCTGGCATTTGTTCTTTCTCTTCTGAGCACTTTATTTGCAGGTACGATCTTAATGTTGATCTTCTGGATGTACATGCTGATAAGAGTACATTTCACCGGTTTGACAAATTCAATCTTAAATATAATCCTTGTGGACAAAGCAGACTCAGAGAAATCTTTCTAAAGCAAGACAACCTTATCCAAGGTGTGTTCCCTGAATATGTAAATTTTAATAGTAAAGTAAGTTAAATTTTTTGCTGTAATATCCGATGAAAACACTGCAGTTTGGGTAATTTTATCTGAAAAATCTAGTAAAATAACTGTCATTAAAGCGTAAGTTCAAATTTTCTTTGCTGTCAATTGAACACTTTCTGCAGTGGTTAACTTTATTTTGGTTCAGTTAAAAACCCCTGCAGCAGGTAATTTTATTTAGAACCTCCATCAAGACAACTGTTACCACACTGTTAAACTCCACGCTTTATTGTTGGCACCTTATAATAGTTGTTTTGCATATTCACCAAAAAGGAAAAACAGAAGTAGCTGGATATGAGAATATACTTTATAACTGCACGAAAGCATGCATATGTAATATCTGCTTCTTTCTGTATATGAGCATATTTTATACTCTGAATATCACAAGATACATAAAATTGTTGTGTACTGTGTAAGGACCAACATAATAGGTTCAAAACCGTAGAGATAATAGACTGACTGAGGAGAACCAGTTCATTTCTTGTTAGCTTTGCTTGAAGTGGAAGTAATACTTGGTTTGAGGATGATGTATATTGCACCTTGTCAAACTTTTTGTCCTTGTGGAGTACCACCTTCTTATATATCTGTGGAACATTTTGACCAATGTCGAGTGTACTCTGTATGCTCCATGTTAACTCTGTGTCACTTGCTGACAAATTGTCACTTTTAAATCTGTTGCTGTTGCATATGCTTCTTCGATGTGATTTTGGTAGCTATAATATATGTTCTTCATTTTCAAAATATTGTCCTATTCAGGGCGCTTCTTGGCTGAAGTCACGAAGGAAGTCTTGCAAGATCTTGAAGCAAGCAAATACCAGGTACAGGGAGAATTTGAAACAAATGGTTTCTTTCTCTGGAATGGCTTATGATTTAGCTGTCGTTTGCCAATATATGACTTTTGCTGACTGAATATTTGCTCAATCTGTATCTCTTTGTCATGATAACCCTTTCATGAGATATTGGTTCTGTTATCAAAGTCTTTAACTTTGTCGCTATACTCTTGAGAAGCACCAGAATAATTGTCAATCTGTTGATGTGCAAGTTCTTGTTTCTCCGCAAATGTTCCTGGAGATTGTTGCTAGTTGGAATTATTCTTTGGTTTTTTGTGATCAGAAATATATTTGGGTTTTGCTTATGTCTTAAGATTTTTCCTGATAAAGGGGTTCTCAAGGTACCATCTACCTTGTACCAGCATAGGTATAGGGTTAGAAAGATGGGAAGAAGTCACCTAGCTCTTTCTTTCTTTCTTTTTTTCCTTTCTCTTTTTCATCTTTTGGGATTCGAATCTCGGTCTCTCACGGTCTATTCCAATTTCATTGACCACTGGGAACATACTTGGGTGCTTGTTTACATCTTAACTCTTAACATTACTTGCTGCCTGTGACAGTAGTTCTTGCACTTATGAGAGTTGTCTTCGGCTGTTAATACCCCCCTCAAGAGTGAAAACTGCTTCCAATAGGACATATGTTAATAAGACATTAAGACAACATGTAGTTATCACATTAGCATTTCTGTTCTAGGTTGTCTATTCTAGGCTATCTTATTGTTAGCATTTGTCTCCCAGGTTGTCTATTCTAGGCTATCTGATTGTTAATGTATTGCTTTTTTGCTGAGTACTATTTTCATAGATCAATATGGTGAAAATTCACCTTAATAATGTATGACATAATCCTTTTTTTTTCCTTTTCCAGTTGGCTGAATACAGAATCTCCGTCTATGGAAGAAAACAAAGTGAATGGGATACATTGGCTAGCTGGTTTGTAAACAATGAACTTCATAGCCAAAATGCTGTATGGTTGATTCAGGTGGGTATAATGCTGATCATGCATTGTTCTTGAAAAGTATTCCCCCTTTTCATTTTCTATTATAGTATTTGACTAAGCGCGGAGTTTATGATGTTAAGTTGACTTGTTTATTCTATTAGCAGTAGTGGAAGAAAATATTAAAGTAATGGGTGAATAGTTATTTTGTAGTGAAAACATTAGATCAAAATTTAAAACTGAATAGTTAAATGTATTTGAATTTGTTAAAAGTTGTATAGGGACACTATCGTTAATGACAATATTCACCGTTGATTAATAGTTCTGAATCTTTGACGTTAGGTCACAATTCACTTGAAGCAGTATGGTGTTTTAACCCAAAATTCCAACTTTTCTTGACTTGCTCTACATTACCAGTTGCAATTTGACTTCAGAAGCTTCTACCTATCAAAAGATTTTTTTTGACTTCAGAACCTTCTAAGGCCGGATTACCAGTTGTACACTGTTGAAGTGTGTGACCATCTCATCTAAAAGCTTAAGCTGTTAAAGAGAGCACACTTTTTTTATTTAATTATGTCTTCAACACCCCCCTCACGTGCGGGCTTTGATTCTTTTTGATGAGCCAAGCACTTGATAATGTTTTTGATATTGGGTGGCGGTGAGAGTCGAACTCAGGACCTCTGCTTGTTCTGATACCATGTTGAAGTGTGTGACCATCTCATCTAAAAGCTTTAGCTGTTAGAGAGGAGCACACTTTTTTTAAACGGAACAAAAATACCCTTAAGTGCTGAGGTGACATGGAAAGTGTGCTCACGCTCTTGGAGTCATGTGATACCAAAAGAAGTTAAATTTTGATTACATGTGTCATTTTTAATTGGGCACTTTATAATTTAAGTACATCTAATTAATTAAAATTATAAATTAACTTTTATATTTAAATTTTTGTCCTTGAAATAGAGTCAAATTTTCATTTTGTTTCTTTCCTTTTTGTTTTGTTGAAAAAAGTATCAAATTCCCTGCCAGCAAAAATTCACCGGCAGCCACCAGAGAAACCATCAATAACTCCCCTCCACCTTCAAGTCACGAGTGAGCACAAAGCCATTACTGCTCCTGCGCCTGCCACCTCCCTTCCACCATTTTTTTTATTGATTAGCAGCCCCTAAAACTCCACCCGTCTGCCACCAGCCCCTCCCCATCAATCACAAGAACAACTCGTAACAACACCGCCAAGAAATACCATCCGGAACTTCTATAAAACCATCTCCTGTCCACTCTTCGATCACTTCCTTCACATTCCACCATAGCCAATCCATCACAAAAATCCACTAAAACACCTAACATCTGAACCTGGTAGTGTTGATTTTGATCAGATGCAAAAGGTGTGGTTGGTTTTGGAGAAAAGAAAAAGGACGAAAGAAAGAGGAATAGAATATAAAGAAAAGAAAAGAAAAAACAAAAAGATAAGTTTGGTCGTGGGCGACTTTGTGACAAACGGCTGGAAGAAAAGAAATGAAGAATAAAAGAAAAAGGAAAGGAAAGAAAATGGAAAAGAATAAGAAAAAAAAAATATCCATATGGCAGACGCGTATATTTCACTATATATCTGAGTATGGCTTTTTAGGGAGGTACTTATTATGTTTAAAAAAAGTTGGAAGGGGGTAATATGAATTCCCAAAGATAAAGTGTGTAATTGGTAATTTGGCCTTAGTTCAGGAGGTTCTTATGCTTTTTCCCATTTAAAATTGAATAGTTAAATGTATTTGAATATGTTAAAAGTTTATAAAGACAGTATTATTAAAGTCTTGACTGCCCAACACTCCACCCCATACAACATAGTCGGTCTCACCACCACTCTATAGAGATAAGGTCAGGAATAAAGTTATTAGGGATAAGGTAAGGGTGGCCCGCGTGGAGAACAAGATGCGGGAAGGGAGATTAGGATGTTTCAGACATGTGAGGAGGAGGGACACAACTGCCCCAATGAGTAGATGTGAGAGGTTAGCTTGGAGGGTATGAGGAGAGGTAGAGGTAGACCAAAGAGGTATTGAAGGGAGGTGATTAGGCAGGACATGACGCAACTTCAGCTTACCGAGGACATGATCCTGAATAGGAGAGTGTGGAGGTCGAGGATTAGAGTGAAGAATAGTAGATAGTGGAATGTATTTCTTTCACAGACCAGTAGTATTGATATTGCTCTTGTATTTCGTTATGCTTAGTTTTCTTTCTGTTTCTCACTCTTATTCCTATTTTTTTTCTTTCGCTTCAGTTGTTCTATTATCGTGTTGTTGTTTACTGTTTGTTATTATTGCTATTGCTCCTTTGTTGTCTTTCCTTAAGCCGAGGATCTATTGGAAATAACATCTTTACCCTCACAAGGTAGGGGTAAGGTCTGCGTATACTCTACCCTCTCAGACCTCACTTATGGGGTTACACTGGGTTTGTTGTTGTTGTTGATTAAGAGTTCTGCATCTTTGAAGTTAGGTCAGAATTCACATGATGCAATATGGTGTTTTTAACCCTACGTTCCAACATTTCTTGACTTGCTCTGCATTACCAATTGCAGTTTGACTTCAGAAGCTTCTACCTATCAAGAGAATTCTTTTTGACTTCAGAAGCTTTTCTTTCATGATCCATCACTCTCCACTATTGGCCCTTTTTATCCACTTTCATTACCAAGCTGGCTGAGTACTGTGATAGGGCTTGTGTTCTCACTTCTCTCTATCCTGATCGTGGTGCATGTTTGCCATGATCGCCGTGTATTGTATTGATGATTTTCTTTAGTTTCTGGCTTATTTCATGATTTGCTAACACCCTATTGCTACTATGATAACTTGCTTTTCTTTTGGGCTACTGTCTTACCACCTTCATCACCTGCACAAATATGATAAATTACATGAGTTATACACATAAAATACTCAAAAGTTTAAAACCCTTAGCTAGGAATACTTGCATAAATATGTATATGCAAGTATACATATTGGTCAGACCGACTATGTTGTATGAGGCGGAGTGCTGGTCAGTCAAGAACTCCTATGCCCAAAAGATGAAGGTGACTGAGATGAGGATATTGAGATGTGTGTGCGGGCATGCCAGGTTAGACAAAATTAGGAATGAAGTTATCCGGGATAAGGTGGGCATGGCTTCGATGGAGGACAAGATGCGGGAGGTGAGACTAAGATGGTTCGGGCATGTGAAGAGGAGAGGCACAGATGCACTAGTGAGCAGGTGTGAGAGGTTGGCCTTGGAGGGCCAACAGAGAGGTAGGGGCATGCCAAAAAAGTATTGGGGACAAGTGATTAGGCAAGATATGGCGTTGCTTCAACTTACTAAGGACATGACCATGGATAGGAAGGTGTGGAGGTTGAGGGTTAGGTTGTCGAGCCTTGTCATTATTTTGTTACAGCATCTATAGTATACCACTTAGTGCCTTGCGTGTATTTTCGCCTTTCTAGACTTCTGTTATTACTTGTTGTTGCCTTCGCTTTGGTTTTCTAATTGCACTACCTAGTGATAGTTTTGTGTTTTCACTTGGTTTTCTGATTGGTTTGCTTGCCATTGCCCCCTTCCCTTTTATTTTTTCTTGGCCGAGGGTCTACCGGAAACAACCTCTCTACCTTTTGAAGATAGGGGTAAGGTCTGCGTACACACTACCCTCCCCAGACCCCACTTGTGGGAATACTCTGAGTTTTTTGTTGTTGTTGTTGATCCTCCCTTCATTGCTTTTCTTCTGTGCCTTGTGAACGCTTTGCCCTCTGTATCACTGCCAGACCCATCCCTTACTTTGAAGACTTCTCCTATTTGCTACACATTTCTGTTCTCAGGTTTCGCTACTGAAATGTGTTAGGCGGGTGGAGCATGTAGCAGAGGTTTTTCTAGGGATATTGGTGCTTTTTTGAGTTAAAAAGTGCTTCAGGGAGGACCCAATGGTTGACGATAGTAGCATTGTAATGGTGATGTCTGATTCAGAGTAGGGTTTGCTTAGTGTTTGGTGTCGGTTTGGTTGGTTTTAATATGATGGTAGAATATTTAGGTATTCTGAGTGCCAAATTAAACTTAAATTGCTGAACAAGACAAAATTTCCTTTCCTCACATGGGAATGTGGGTGAGGGGAAGGAAGAGGGAGAGGGCAGTCCGGTGCACAAAGAATCCCGCATTCACGTTAGGTCGGGGAAGGACCGCACCCAAGGTGTGTGATGTAGAGAGCCTACCTGATGCAAGCATTAGTGTCTGTTTCCACGCCTCGAACCGGTCACCTATAGGTAAGCAGATGTTTGGAGGAGAAATGATGGGGCTGCTGCTCTATCATCTGCCCTTGGGTCTTGTGAATGCTATACTGGGTTTTCTTTTGGTCAGTAAATTTATATGCAGTGGTAACTGGGAATATGTGGCCTTTTAAGCTAAATGATCATGCTAATGCCATGTGATCAATTATCTATGGATAAGTGAAGATAGGATTTTCGATCCACTCTGAGTAATCATGGTACACATGAAACTATCTGTTCCAGGGACGGAGTAGGACCAAGGAAGGTGGTATTGGTAGATAATTTCATCTTCTTGCTTTTGGAACTCTCTTATATTTGGAAAGTGCACTGTTGATGAATATTTTCTGATTTGTTGATTCTCATGCATTAGTTTGGATGACTCCTATGTACTTGGAAACTACTAATAAACCCTAAATCCAATCCTTGAAGTATCTTGCCCAATACACTCCATTCTGTGATTAAAGGCACCGGACATAGCCCTTGTGCTTCAAGTTTATGTCTTAGTACAGCAATTTCTGGGTTCTGCATAAAGGGTATATTTAATCACAAAATTGATTCTTATAGGCAATTTTGATCCTTTCGGTGATTATGTCAGCATATTTGCTTATGGATTTATGATGCGTTTCTCACTTTACTCTTTGCAGCTCCCACGGTTATACAATGTGTACAGGAGTATGGGAACTTGCACGTCCTTCCAGAACATTCTAGATAATGTGTTCATTCCACTATTTGAAGTCACAGTTGATCCAAAGTCTCATCCTCATTTGCATCTGTTCTTAATGCAGGTTAAGTTTGCTTTTTGACCTTTTATAGTTATGTGGTTTACCATTTACACCAAAGCTATATTTCATTTTCTGATTTCTCTTTTAAAAGCTTCGTCTTCAACTTTCTGCGACCAAAGAACAGACTATTGGTTGCCCCTCATTTCTTAGTTTTATCTTTAATTTTTGGTCTGATCTGCTACAAATTGTCTTACATGAAGTTTGTCCAAGACAATCATCTGATATGGACGTGCAAGAAATCTTGGGAACAAGAATGTTTAACTAGTGCAGCTATGGAATTGCATATATGTAGATTTTTGGTTTTCCTAGATGAATTATGTGGTTTTCTGTGATTTCTGTTTCTTGGGATAAGTCAAACTTGCATCTCATATGCCCAAACGTATCTTGTTGCAATTACTTGCATAACAGCTAAATTGCTTTGGTGAAGTGCTTAGTTTAAGATAGCCATGACGTCATCCATGATCCAACGATTAGAATAATTACTATCAGATCCTTGAGGTATGGTCTGAAAATTACTCCTGACTTTCACGTGACAATTTCTCTTGCAGGGTCCACAATGTTTGACAGTCCTATAAATAGGAAAATTTCAAACACTATTGATTGATCGAGCAATTCAAATTTAAATTACAAAGTGTTGTTCCTATCTAGCTAATTCTTTTTAGAAACTTCTACCATTAATTGGCTTTATTGTCGTCTACCCTTAAATCGAACTAAGCTCGTAATTACTGTCTGGAGTCTGTGCGATAAGCACTGTAAAATCAGTCCAGTGTTCAGCAGGTGGTCTTCTCTTTAATTATTGATTTCGATTTTCACATTCTTTTCTGCAATGCTAAATATTTCACATTCTTTCATTCAGTGCTAAAACATTCTCCAAATTTGAAGTAAAACAGATAATCATATTGCTTAGTATTGTTTGTCAGATATCACTTGGGATGTAAAAAAATAGCAATCCATCTTCTTTTACATGCAAGGTAGGGAACTTTCTCGACGTATATAAACACCTCTAAACATATATCCACCTCAGTTAGATTGACTCTTTGTAACCAAGAAAGATCTCCACTAATTCGAATATAACTCGTAAGCAAGGTGTATGGTGAAGAACTAGATAAATATATTTATCTTTTCCCTCCATAGCTGCTTTAGGCAAAAGGTCGATCATTTGGGTTTAGCCAGCTCATAATTCTTGGGAGCACTGAATATATGACCAGTATTATTTGGATTACTGGCTGATTTCTCAGGTCGTACAGTAGTAGTGGTTGCTACACATTTCATCATGTCCTGGCAGTTCTTGTTGCTGAGTTTTCGTTCAAGGGATATGAAAGAAGATAACTGCATCCCCTTTGGTGCATGATAAGTAGACCTTGGTCCTTACTCAACCCAAAAAGCTAGCTCATGAGGTGAGCATTGCCCAAGACCATATAAAGAAACCACAAAACTCTCATCCCATCGATGCGGGACTCAACACCCCCTCTCACGCCCATACCCATAAACTGGAGCGTGGATAATATAAATGGGGATCCAACATCGGTAACAATAAATTGGGGGTGGACTTGGTTCTGATACCATGATAAGTGGACCTTGGTCCTAACTCAACCCCAAAAACTAGCTCATGAGGTGAGTATTGCCTAAGACCATATAAAGAGACCACAAAACTCTCATCCCACCGATGTGGGACTCAATAGTGCAACTGATTGGATTTCTTCTCCTGATGATGTTTTTCAATCAGCATTCAGGTGTAACTAAAATTGTTGCAAAAGTTGCTAGCCGTTTGGAATAAGTTGTTACAGTTTTCTCTGGAGTCAACTTTTTCACTTCTCTGAGGAGTGAGTCAGATGTCAGACCAGTTGCACCGTAATGTCCTTGTGGTTGTGCAATGCCTACCAAGATTTGCCTCCATGGACGCAGTTGTAGGCAATATGTGTTGAGATAAAGAGATCAATATTCTCTGATAACCAAAAGTTCTATCGATGGGAAAATTTGCCAAGTCCTATTGGAGATAGACCAATACTATCATTTTATTAATTGGGTTTTAAGTTCACCTAGTGCACCTATCAGATGTGAGGCCAAATGCAGCTAGCTTTTAAGTGCCAGTGATTGCCCAACTCTGACTGTGTCCTCTGGAAACTTTGAAGCCCGACTATTCTGAAAGCAGTATCCATAGTCATCCTTACAACAACAACAACCCAGTATAATCCCACTAGTGGGGTTTGGGGAGGGCAGTTTGTACGTAGACCTTACCCCTACCCTAAGGTAGAGAAGCTGTTTCCGATAGACCCTCGGCTCCCTCCCTCCAAGAACTCCCCACCTTGCTCTTGGGGTGACTCAAACTCACAACCTCTTGGTTGGAAGTGGAGGGTGCTCACCACTACTGCAACCCACTCTTGTCAATAGTTATTATTATCCTTACTATTAATTTATCCTCTTCTCGTAAATAGTTATTATTATAGATACCATTTGCTTTAAGCTTCAGTTCTTTTCTTATTCAACAAGTTGAATCTGCTTGAAATTTTAATGTCTGCATCTTCTTTTATGTGTGGATTATTCTTTTTAATGAGAGCCATCCTTTTCCATGTTTATTGTCATTTTACTGCTAGAATGCCATCTGACAAGAACCAATTTATTCAATAAGTTCTGTGCCTGCATACAGTTGGAAATTCTTAGCCAATTGAAGGAGCCTAAAGTTTTATTTTTTTGGTGACAGGTAGTAGGTTTTGACATGGTAGATGATGAAAGTAAACCAGAGAGACGTCCTACCAAGCATATGCCAAAGCCAGATGAATGGACAAATCAGTTCAATCCAGCATTTTCTTATTATGCGTATTACTGTTATGCGAACTTGTATACACTTAACAAGGTCAGTGGTGCTTCACGACTCCAAATATTAGTGGCACTTAAATGCGCGATGTAGTCATCCATATTTTGTCCTCCAGAACTGTCTAATTTTGTTCCAGAGAAAATTATCTATATAGCGTTGGGTGGTTATATTGAAGTACCATAATAAAATCATAAGTTGGAGCTAAAGAAAGTGACTGTTCTAAGGATGACGATGGAGCATATGCAGGCTTAATCATATTGAATAAACTTAAATCAATGCTAAAATCTCCTTTTGTCGAAAACTCAAGATATTGACGAAAAGAAAAGTGAATCCTATTTGGCTAAGACATTTAGTAAATGCTTGTATTCTGTACCCAGATGGTCACCCTGCGTTACCTGCATACATTATCCTTTTTTATTCTCCTCTTTTCTCATTTTTCTTTCTCTATATTTCCAAATTTTCAGCGAGCAAACTATTCACTCTCTTATTCATTCCTTCTGAATAAGAAGAACAAATGTTCCAAGTCATTAAATTAATAGTGCAAAAGGTATTTCTGTAATTTTATTGGCTGGACAAATTGTAAGGTTTATTTTCATGGTGAACAATTTCAATCATGTTCTATGAAATTAAAGTTGGTTGTTCAGTAACAAAGACTAGGAGTCTGGGTCTAGCTCTATCCTAAATTAACCGCTATCCAACGAAGATACCAGTGGTCAAGGGCCTTGAGGCTTTCTTTGCGTCAATACATACATGCACCGAAGAGTCCCTCCACGTGAGCTCTAAAAGAAATTTACTGCCCCACACCCATGAAATATGTTCTTATGCCACAATTTCCACCCCTATGCCATCCCCAAGCTATCTTAGTCTATTCTCTCCTTTTATCCACAAGCTGAAATAACGAGAGCTGAACATTAAAGAAAACTTTTAAAGGAAATGCTCACAAGTTCCTCTTATAGTGTTTATCAACCTCCTTCAGTGGTTATGTTTGCCTCCATGCATTAGCTTCCCCTTGCCTACTGCTGCCCTTTTCTCCTTGTAAGGGAGAGGACATCTATTCAACAATATCGTGTAGACAGCTGTATTTCTTCCCTCAGCAAAACTATATCTAATGTACTTTTTATTTCTTATGTCCTTAGCTTCGTGAATCAAAAGGATTGCCAACAATCAGATTCAGACCACACTGTGGGGAGGTTGGTGTTCATTTGAGCTCATCTTTTTGTTAGCGACGTGCGGTTCAAATTTATGTTGTCAAGTTCATGCAGGCGGGTGATATTGATCATTTAGCTGCTGGATTTCTTTTATGTCATAACATTTCTCATGGCATCAATCTGCGGAAGACCCCTGTACTGCATTATCTTTACTACCTCGCACAGGTGTTTCTCTTTAATACCTTTACCTCGTTAACTGATATATGCAGTGAGCCTTGTTTAGACATATTTTTTGAGTTCCCTGCAATTAGATGACATTACTAAATCATTTATGGTGCTCTAAGGAAGATTGTAATTTTCGTTTGCATACAGTATAATGGTTGTAATGACCTACTGGATGCTTGTGGAAGTTTATGAAGCATAGCTAATACAATGGGTTTCAAAATCTAGAGGGTGTAAAAGAGGAATTCACAGTCATTGAGAAACATCACAAAGAAAAAGGAGAAGAAAAACACTAGGTGATTCCTTCCCATTTGTCCCAAGTCTTGAGGGACAGACTTACCTGGTACATATTGCTAGTGGGAGGTGGCAGGTATCCCGTGGAATTTGTCGAGGTGCGCTCAAGCTGGCCCGGACACCATGGTTATAAGAAAAAGGAGAAGAAAAACGTATGGGCATTATATTAGAGTTAGTAGTGTAGATCACATGTGGGACTGTGTGCCAGTGTTAATAGACGTTAAGATAGAAAACGTTTCTTTAAAATGGCTCCTTATTGTTCTTTCTAATTTGCATGTTCACTTTGCTAAACATTCCCCAGATGTTACTGCATCAAGCTTTGAAATGGGACCCATCTTCATCTTATTTGATATGCACTAAGATGGTGGTCGATGTGCGATTCAACTACATTTTATTTCTTCTATATGTAACGTGCTTCGGTCTGTTTGATGACCTAATTTATTATCATGTTATAGTTGTAATGTCGAGCTATGCGGAGATACACTTATATTATTCTACAGAAAATGCCTTAGAAGTCATTCTTTCTTTATAGGTAAGTTATATACACTGATAGTTTAAAAGATTTATACACCATCCATTCAATTTAATGGGCTATAGCAGGTTATGACTATATTTTCTAGGTTACAGTTCCAGTCTTGCTATGAAGAGTTACATGTTTTTTGTAGGTCAAATTAACATGATGCTGTAAAAATCTATACACCGTTAATGCACAGAACTTAAACTCTTAGTTACGTATTCTGTGTTATTCTCTCCCTATGATCTGTTTTCCTGTTTACTCACTTTATTGTCCCCATCTCTGAATAACTTATTCAGGTTGGACTGGCGATGTCTCCCTTGAGCAATAATTCGCTTTTCCTTGATTATAATCGGAACCCATTCCTTATGTTCTTCCACCGTGGCATGAATGTCTCACTCTCTACTGATGATCCCTTGCAAATCCACTTGACAAAAGAGCCTCTTGTGGAAGAATACAGTGTTGCAGCTAAGGTTAGTCCATACTGATTTTTTCTTTGATATGTTGAATAATAATGTGTCCTTATCCAACTTAATATTTCAGGTATGGAAACTGAGTTCTTGTGACCTTTGTGAGATAGCTAGGAATTCTGTCTATCAGTCAGGGTTCAAGCATGCAGACAAGGTGAGCATTTATAGCATTTAGGCCAGATATATATGCAATTCTTTTGGAAATATTGTCTCTCAAGTAACATTTCTTTGGTTAAGTAATCACAATTTTATTTGTATTTATAACATTATACCCGTGGTTCAAACAGGTAAGTAATAATTCATATCTTTTGGGCATCTAAGATTGGAATTGTTTAGTTGGACTTATATTGCAGACTAGGAGTGGATTCTTCTTTTGCAAAAGTATACTTCTTTATCGTTTTCTTCCCTTACCTTTTACTTTGAGCTATGGGATCTAAGCATTGCTACCATATTGCATCTTAATGGAAATATGCATCTCACTGTTTTACTTGCAACATATGAAAATTGGCAAGCAATGAACATGTTTGCTGTATCAGTCTGGCCTTCTAAGAGATGTATCACTTTTGATAATGACTCCTTAACGCCTCCTTCCCTGGCGTTACTTTCTCTTCTAATTCTTTTTTGTTCTTTTGGTGAGTTTCGTGGTGGGAATTCGGTAATTCTGGTCTTGAACTTCTTTGTTTGTGAACTTCTACAGTGGTATTAAAGACTTCATTTTGTTTCCACTATGTCAAATATCACATCTCTTGGAACAACAACAACAAACCCAGTGTAATCCCATAAGTGGAGTCCGGGGAGGGTAGTGTGTATGCAGACTTTACCCCTACCTTGTGAAGGCAGAGAGGCTGTTGAAAATATCACATCTCCGAGAAACTTGTATATTATTTACCTAGCCCAAAAGTTAAGGGTGATTGAAAATCAAGCAACATATGCTTTGAAGTTAATGGAAGCGTTTGAAATGTTATTTCTTAAAGCCCGCAAACATGTGATAAAAAGGAGTTTTAGTTCTTATTCATGGTTAAGGGGTATTCTAGAGAGCACTTTGTTAATTCCAATGCTAATTTTGCTTCCTATCGTGAACGTTGCAGTCACACTGGCTTGGCGGTAAATACTATAAGAGAGGACCTCAAGGAAACGATATTCACAAGACCAATGTACCCAATATGAGGATTTCCTTCAGACATGAGGTAAACTTTGCTTGTACTCCCTTTTTGGTCTTTTCTCCTGCTAAGATGATAAATTGCATGATGTTAAAACTTTCTTGGAATGCTAAAAGTTGCTCCTAAAGGAAATCAGAGTAACAAATAGCACCATCGTTTGAACTACTAGCAACAATATAATTTATGAAATGTCTCCTGATGCCTGATGTACTGCAGACGTGGAAGGAAGAGATGCAGTATGTTTACAGAGGAAAAGCAATCCTTCCTGAAGATGTAGAACATTGATCAAAATCTTATCAATGATCTGTATCTTGCTGGGGCACTTCATGATTCAGGTAAAATCCTAGTTTTCACCAGAGTTTAAAACTAAGGTAAATGAATGAAGAAAACAGAAAGAGACTCCAAAGCCTTGCTCATTGTTTTCCTGTGCTGCACAGATAGCCAGAAATGAGGTTCTGCAATGGCATGGTTTAGAGCAATGAAGATACGGTTCTCCATTTAACGATTGCTGGTTGACTCATACTTCGGCTGGAAGCATATTTTCTTTTGCGAGTCCAGTCTTGTTATATCAGCATGGTGCAAATTTAGTGCATTCATTTCTAGTTCTATTAATCCTCCACTTCGAGGTTTAGCAGATCAAAAGAATGTAGTAACAGACAGCTTAAATGTTGTTCGAATTGCAAAGTAGTTGGCATTTTGCTGCCACGATCTTGTAGTAGTCTCAGGCTTATACTAGCTGAAGCAACCTTTATCCAATAAAGTCATATTGAACCATCAGGCCTCTTATTCTGTCATTCAAGTATTTTAAGTTGGATCACCTTCAAAGTATTAATAGCTAAGTCCATTTGTTTACATACTTGGCTAACTTGTTAATGCTCAGTCTTTCACTAATTAAAAGTTTGAGATAAACCAAGTCAGAAGATTGTTTAGGTAGAAAATCAAGTCTATAATTTCAACACGTTCTAACGTCAACATTTTTTTTTTAAGTTCTTTTTGAAAAATGGAATTTTTAGGAGTGAGCTAGAAGATTCACATAATGTCTGCTCATTCTAAAAACCTGCAGTAGGAGAATTTTCAGAAGTGGGAACGAAAATGAATTTATGCGACTTTGAGGGATTTTATTTTTCATATTTTTTTAACGTTGAAGAGGAACATATGAATATAGATTGATTCTTTTTTACATTCTTAAGCGTCATGCCTAATCAAATTAAGATACAAACTGTATTCGTATTAGGGAAAATGATGAAAAATTTTCATTTACTAACCAAAATTATGTAACTTTGCTCTCAATTAGACCTTTAGTTTGATATTACCCTCAATTAGAAAAAGAAATGTCTCCCTTTTGCTTGTAAGCTCTGGCGGAATTTCAATCTGAGGATAGTTTTAAGTTATAATCAAAAGTTGAGAGGCAAACTTGGACATTTTACTTTAAGAATTTGGATACGTATAGTTCACTCATTTTACACTGGAGATATATTAATTGCAGTTATAAATACTAAACTATTTGCTAACATGAGAATATGAATGGAGCGGAACTGTAATAGAACAAAAAGCATTCGGCCCAAATTGTACCTTCTTTGCCTTATATAAAGTAAAAATTATCTGGGTTGGTCTTTTTTGGGTAGCTATTAGACTTTAGCCATATTTTAAATAGTATTAGTAAAGAGCTACAGGTCCAATTAAATTGATATTTTTGCCTCCGATTGAAACCCGAAGTACAACTCTAGCAATCGATGTTGGATTTCGAAGCTTTAACAAGTGGAACCGATTAAAAGTACGTTAGAGTTCAAACTCTAATAACGATTTGCTTGAACATCTATTAGTTCAAACTCCAGGAACGATTCTTGGTATTTAAATCTTTACTAATGCAAACTCCAGGAATGTTTTTGGGCATTCAAACATAATTTCCTTTTTCCCTCTTCAGTTTTGGGGTTTCTACTTCTTTATTTTTTAGTTAGTTTTTCAAATTTCTACTCAATATATTTCCTTTTAGTTTTTTCTATTTTCCCCAAATTCTTATTAACATATGAACATTACGGTTGCTACAACTACTTGTAGTTCTATCATTCACACAACTTAATATAAAATGATTAGTATAGGATATTGAGTTAAAATTGGGTGTAGCTAGGCTCCTTTCTTCTCTGTTATTTAAGGTTTTAGTAGTAATTAGGAGTAGCAAACGGGCGGGTCGGGTCGGATATGGTTCAGATCAAAAACGGATAATAAAAAAACGAATAAATTATCCGATCCGACCCATATTTAATACGGATAAAAAATAGGTTAACCCCCAATTTTGGGAGAATTCATAGTCTTCCAGACTATTTTGAATATGATCAATTTTGGGAGAATTTCTAGTCTCTCAAACCTGAGGAACCCCCAATTTGAGGCTTTACGAATTTAAAAGTTAAACTCACCGGTTATCCATTGGTTACCTATTGGTTATCCATTTTCTAAATGGATAGTATGGTTCTTATCCATATTTGACCAATTTTTTAAAAATTCATTATCCAACCTAATTTTTAGTGGATAATATGGGTGATTAACTATTTTTTTTTAACCATTTTTCCACCACTAGTAGTAATTATGGTATTTTCCATTGTTCAAAAGTATTGAAAGCTCTAAGATTATAGGTAGGGGGCAAGTAAGTGATATCTGCATATGATGCAAGATGAATAACTTACCAACATTGATATGACTATAAATGACTTAAATGATAAAATAATGAACTAGAATATTATAAATTACACTCTTGTTTTCATCTCATTGTTTGAGTAATTTGATGCACCCTAAGTGTTCGATGATATGCCAGAAATAACTGAATAGAGTAAGTTTTACTGCATTTTTCTTTGACAGATGTTCTACAACATGCTTCTCTATCATTCATGAATTCAAGAGGTACATTTTTTTTCTTCTATGAGATAGTATAGGTAGTAAAATAATATTTATAGGGCATGTTTCTGCTAGAATATTACCTCTGTTTGTCTCTAATAAAAAAAAATTATTGTTGTTTGTCGAACTTTGCGTTCCTAAAAAAACTTTAAAGTTTCTCAAAATTCGCCAAGCTATAAATATTAAATTAACAAAGTTATAAAAGTATTTGTAAGAGGAATATTGGCAAACTAAGATACCACATAAGTTCTTAGTTTTTTTGTTAGCCTTAGTTACACGAGTAGCATTGAGAACTCACTCTGCTGCCATATGCAAGTCATGTAGCTGCAAAATCTTTTCTTTTTACAGTCAACGACAACCACATATTTGTTTTTTGGCATATCATAGTGCTTTGATGCCTCAAATTGCATAAGGTAGAATTGGAGGTTAAATGGTAAAGGTAGAAATATGACAAGAGTATAAACTGAACAAGCGAATAAGAATAGAAGAAACGCCATGACTTTTTGAACAGAATAAGTGAATTTTTAGGATGACGATTTAGCATATGAATACATGTCACAGAAAGTTCAATACCACTATATTCTATACTAGATATATTCAATGGACCAAGCAAACGTTGATAAGTATGTCATTTGGTCCTCTTGTATAAATAATACTCCCTCCGTTTCAATTTATGTGAAACCATTTGACTGGGCACGTAGTTTAAGAAAAGAGAGAAGATTTTTGAATTTGTGGTGTAAAATGAGGCACATATATTTTGTGTGGCTATAAATCATTGCATAAAGGTAAATTATTTCCAAATAAGGAAAGAAGTCATTCTTTTTGGCACGGACTAAAAAGGAAATAAGTTCACATAAATTGAAAGGAGGGAGTATTTTTTTTCTCATGCATTAATCCTAATCCATAAGGGCTTCTCATAACAGTCAAAGCTGTATGGATGCTCCAATATAATCAGTGTACAAACAGACACGCCGTTGTATTACAGTATTATTTACCGTCATTTGAGAACACTGATAATTTTTTTTTTAATTTCAAGAATTTGATAATATTTTTCTTTTTTGCTGAATGCTCTGTAGTTTTATCCCTTGAGTTCTACTTTCCCATGGAACTAAATGTTAGGCTTCCAAATCCTTCAAAAACTATATGAGAGCAAATGTGCTCTAATACTATAACATTGTCCAATTATGATGCCTACAATTACATAAAAGAACTACCTTCGTGGTTTAGCTTTTCTTACTTCTTTTAAGCTTCACTTCTATTTCTCCTTTAACTGGAAATAACTTTATAATATATATAATGTGTGTATGTGCATTTTTCGTGCCTTGGTAAGAAATATTGATATTAGAATGCCTAACCCGAAGCAATATCTTTTGGTGAGTTGACTCAGATTTCACAATGTTGGACATAATCCGAAGACCTACGAAAACAGAAGCAAGAGCTGGAAAAGTTGATACAAGATCAAAAGACATTCACAAGCTCACTCTTTAATGTTACACCTATTGCAGGAGGTATGTTGTTTGCCAAGAACCTCGTTTTAAGTTTCCTGAGTTCAAACTTTAGTATATTTATGCTATTTGCTAATATTTTCAAGAGATTCATATACTTGTATACCTGTGCTTTATTTTAATCTGAGGTGATTTGCAGTATGGCTAAAGGATTGAAAAGGCAATTCGAATTTTCATCAGACAATAAATATACAAACTACTTTATAAAGACTTCTTAAATTTCTTTTGTAAGTTTGTGCTACTCTCTTTCTAGACTTCCACTTTTGCACTTGGTTTTCTCATTCTGCTTATTTGTTTAGAAGGAACATGCATTATTTTTATGGCTTCAGTTTCACGTAGAAGTTCATTTCATTTAGACAAAAAAATTTATTTGATTAAAATAGAAAGAAGTTGTCTTTTCTAGATTCTTATACTTTTTGATAGTGGAAATAAAAAGCATCAAGATGGGTGAAGCATGTCAGGAACGACGAATCTTTTTGTGATAAAAAGATTCATTTTGCAAGTTCGTAATTATATTGCACAACAATCTACTCAGCGCTATAAGGGCATTGCTGAGAAAATACTACTCTTTTATTAATTTGGCGCAATAGTTTTCCAGTAAAGGAATGAATTAGAAACTACCCATGTCCATTAATTATGACCCACATTCATTTTCATTTCACTACAAATATACACGAAGCTTAAAGCTTCTACTGCCAAAAGCTCTTTAAGAACTATGAAAATCCATACAAGTTTCTCCCTTCTTTTCAGATGGTTGTTTTTGAAGTACAGTCAAGTCTCTCTATAATAACATCCCTATATAACAGTAATTCACTATAAAAGCCAAATATTTCTTGAAACCGATTTTTATGTTATGTTATAATATATATTTTTTATAACAACACTTCACTATAGCAGCCAAAAAATATCGGAACAAACGAGCATGTTATAGAAATATTTGACCCTATTTTGTAAGATAGGAAAACTGATGCAGAAGCCCCATTTCATGTCTTAAAATGATTCGATACATCAGATGTCTTACTATTTTGTCTACCATGTAATTTTGCATTTGGAATAGAATTTGGAAAACCTTTTGTTGCGCGTACTTTGCGGAATGAAAGAGTCGAGAGATGTTAAATGGGAGTTCTATCGCTTTATGTTCTTTGATATTCAAGTAGTTTATCGTGTTTGTGCTTTAAGTACATTTTGCACATGTAGCACACAATACTCTTTTGTATTTGTGTTCTTCTCACTTATATATAGTAAAAATTCATTCATCTTATGAAAGAATAATGTGAAAGGTGGGTGCCTTTGTAAGATCACTTAGAAATCCTTTTCTTTCCTCTATGTTTTAGAAGGCTATCTCATTATTTAAGATTCCTCTTTCCTCCCTCTAAATTTTCTACTTCTTTATTGCATGTGAAGATTAGAGTACTTCGATTATTGAACAAGTGAGCCCTTCTTTTTTATTTTATTTTATACAAAGCCCTTCTCTCAAGGACTAACATGGAACTCTTAGTTTATTAATTGAACTTACCAAGAAGAGTTGGTGAGATTCAAGAGATGAAAATGATAGTTTGTAGAACAGAAGAGCTTCTTCGTAAACTAAGTTTCATCTTTTTGATTCATTTTTGGGACCTTGTTTGGCTTATGCTAAGATTTGGTATCTTTTGATTTGAGTTGGCATTTAATTGGAAGTTGCATTGGGTTGGATATATCCCTTACATAGATAACAAACTCATAATTTTGACCAAGTTAATTCTCTTTAATTTTTGTGGTTGCATATCTTAATGGCTTTCTGCAAAAAAATATTTTATAAAAATATCTTTATTACGTTGGGCCCGTGCATCGCACAGGCATAACTATCTAGTCTATTTTATTTTAAATAATTTTAAATAAGTAAGAAAAAGTCGTAGTAGTTGACGAAATCATTACTTCACGTTGTAACATTTCATCTGTAGCTCTAAGCCCAATCAGAAAAGTGGATTTTCGAAAGGATAGTTGGGAACAGGAAAGTTGTGGGTCTGATTGATCGCCGATTAAGAATAGAAACAATGGAGTAGTGAGAACCAATTGTTTTATAATACTAAAAAAAAGTGAAAGACAGTGAAACTGTAAGAACGACTTTACATGAGTCCAGCAACAACATATGTTGGTGTTACGCCTTTAAAAGTATCAAACTCCTCCACGTAATACTGGAGTTTCGTATTCCAACATACAATTTTGAGTTTTTACTTGTAGAGAAATTTTTGAACTCCAATATAGTATGTTGGAGTTTCACGTATCAAAGTTTTGAAGTTCAGCACCAATTATTGGAGTTGTGTCCGTATTTTAGTGTTGGGAGTATTTTGTCCAAATATTAAATGCTAATAACTTATTAAATATCGGCTAAACTCTAACAACATCTTAGGAGGGGTTAAATGTACAAAAATAGTATGTGCTAGTCAGTTTTTGAACTGGTAACTGAAAAGTAGCCAAAGCATTTGAAAAGTTATTAAAATATAGTCACCGTTTTACGCGGAGATAAAATATGAACAAAAAATACTTTAGTTAGAACACGAAAAGTTCCAGCATAATATGCTAAGTTATGGAGCTCCTGCGTCTAAAGTTTCAGCATAATATGTTGGAACTCCAGCATATTTTGAAATTCTAGCACATTATGCTGGAATCTCATATGTAAAAAAATCAAACTCTAGTACATGCTGGATTTTTCCCAATTTTTAAAGGTATTTTTGTTTAAATTTTACTTTTACATAAAAAAGTAGCTAAATTTCGATTACTTTTGAAACTGCGATTAATTTTTAATTATCAGCTGTAACTCAGGTTATTTATGATTTTTTTTCCCCGTAAAAGTGGTTATTTATCAATATTTCACCGGAATTTTTGCATGGTGTGATAATGTACACACATAATTAGCAGAAAATAGCCCTAGTTATAGATATTGGCATCAAATAGCCAATAAATATATATCACAACAATAATGTGTATATCACAACTTTTCTTCTTCCTCGTGTATATCAACATGTATATTAAAATTTTATTTTCCTTCTTTGTATATCTAAGATATGAAATCATATATATAGTTATTTAACATTTATTGTTGTCTTTTTATCGGTGTATATCACAATTAAAATAATTATATTATTTGTATATGGCAGTGTATAACATATCGAATGTATATCAAAAATTATTTTCTTTATTTGTATATCAAAATTTTATTTACTCATATAATTATATTTATTATTTTTATATTTTAGAATTTTATCTAAACTTGTTATATAAAAAATTATGTTCCTTCTTTGATCAATAAAAAAAATTGAAGTAAGTTTATTCAAAATGAATTTCACTCTCTTAAAATTAGTTAGGACGATTTGATTCCGATTTAACCTTTAATTGTCTTATCTAACAATGTATATCACAATATACAACATGATATACACACGGGTACACATGATGATATACATAGATATACACCACCTCAAACACACATATTTTCTTTTTAACAATTAAAAAAGAGGGAAGAAGAAGAAGAAAATTAGAGTGTGCCAAAGAGATACAAATCAAATAGAACAACGCAGCAATAAGATGAAGACAAGAAGAAAAGTGGATAAAAACAAATCTTTTTACATAATTGTTGTCGTGACGAGAAGATCTAAACTTCATAGAAAAATGTATTCAACCATTACAATTTTTCAAACATTGTCAAAGGACAATCCAGATTGAAGAAAAAAAATTGCTAGATTGAAGAAGAAAAGAAAAGATTGAAGAAGAAAATTGGAGAAAAAATACAAGGAGAGAGAAGAAAAAATACGGTGAAAAAGAATAAATAAAAAATTAGAATTATTTAGAATTTGGCTATATAATTTGCCAAACCTAATATAAGATTAAAATATTTTTCAATTTTCCTTATGAGTTGTAATGCCATGCCATTTTCCTTGGGACTTGAGCCCAATTTTGTTTTAATGGATTGGCCCAATTGATGAAAATACAAAGAAAAAAGAAACGAAAAATCCAATTTTACAGAGAAGCCGCCATGGATGATGAAGCTTTGAACCTGAAGAGCTTCTTGAAATGGGCAACTGAGCTTGGAATCTCATATTCTTCTTCAACTTCTACAACCCCATCACCAGATTCTTGTATGGGATACTCCCTTTTTGTCTCTAGTTTCCCTGAAGCCGGAGGGTAAATTATTTATCACAATTCTATTCTTTTTGATATTGTAGTGGCAGAATTACATATAGATATAGTAGAAAGTTTCTTTTAAAGTTTGTATCTTTATGCTAAGCTTGAATCAACTGTAAAAAACAATTAATCAGTGTTATAGTACTTTTCATATGATGAATTGAAACTTCTCTTCTATTGAAGGTTGATTTGTGTATACATGACAAATGAGCTGATGCCTTTGGTCTCGTGTAAGAACACGGCATGTGATGTGTAATGTGGATTAGAGACACATGTTCGGGCACTGACGAAAGCATGGTATTTAAGTGGAGAGGGGCATACGCCCATTATCCACCGTGTCTCGAACCATGCTCCACTGGCCCTTTGATTAGCATAGCAAGTGATGTGTGGATTAGGGATACGTCACGGGTTCGAACACTTACAAAAGCTGGTCTTATGGAGAAAGGTAGAGGGGTGGGCCCACCAGATGCGTTTAGAATCGCGTGCCACTGGCCTCGATTAATAAAACACGTGGATTAGGCATATGTCAAGAGTTCAAACACTTGACAAAAGCCTGGTATTTAAGTGGAGAAGGGTAAAGGGACGGGCTCATTATCCAACGAGTTTCAAACTGTGCATCAGTGGCCCTCGAAGATTTATCGTTTATAAAGAATGAGTTGATGAATGATCTCTATTGTTGCAGGAGAGGTTTAGCAGCAGCTCGTGATATTAAGAAAGGAGAATTGATTCTTAGAGTTCCAAAGGGAGTGTTAATGACTAGTCAACGTCTTATGAGAAACGATGAGGCATTGTCTTTTGCTGTCAAGAAACACCCTTCTCTCTGCTGTACTCAGGTGATTCTTCTTTGTTCTCCACTTAACTGTAAGAATGAGAACTTGCGTTTTGCGTTTTATGGACTAAAGCCAGAAATTGGTTTTCTTTTTGGAGTTTTTATGTGCTTAACTAGTAATGTGAAGTTAATTCAAACGTGTTACTGAATGTCTGGTACGTGTTACCTGAATATAAAAGATTATGGAGCTATATATCTATAGTTGGCCTTAAAACAAATTGATATAGCTTTGGGACTTAAAGTTTCTCCATTCTTGTTTACTAAACTACTACTCTCTGCCCAATTGAAGTGTTCTATTTAGTTTGTGAGATAACATTTTGAAATGAACATTTTAAAGTGAAAAGTGGTGCTCAAAGTAAACTTTTATAATTTTATGTGCTGAAAATGCTTTGGAAAGTGTAGAGAAAAGCTTTGGTTGAATGTACGTTTGGAACAACTCAACTTACAAACTACTCTGGTATTGAAAGGCCAAGCTTTATGTTGTGTCTGCAGTTTCTTCAAATGTTTGTAATAAACATTTTGCAATCTTTTGCTCATATCTCCACAGTCAGAGTGGTTAACCAGTTACCACTTATCCTGCTCTTTGTGATTTGTTCGGCCAGCAGTGATGGTTTCTTTCAGTCTGATCTTTTTGCTTTCTTAACCTACTTTTGCTGCAGATTTTGGCTGTTGCACTATTAAACGAAGTGAACAAGGGGAAGAGTTCACGGTGGTGGCCCTATCTAAAGCAGTTCCCCCGCAGTTATGACACACTTCCGGATTTTGGAAAGATCGAGATACAAGCATTGCAAGTTTGTACCAATCCCTACAAGTTAAAATGTATTCCAAAGTTGACACCATTAAAAGAGTGAAATATTTCTAATTCTCTTTTTAGATTGATGATGCCATCTGGGCTGCACAAAAGGCTTCTCAGAAGGCTGAAGGGGAGTGGAAAGAAGCTAGTGCGCTTATGCATGAGCTCAAGCTCAAGCCGCAGCTCCTGGCTCTTAAAGCTTGGCTATGGGCCTCTGGTTCTGTAAGTATGGAGTTGCCCATGCTAATTTTTGGAAAACTTTTCCATTTTAACGTTAAGCGTTTTTGATTTTTAAGCCTTAGCTCATTGAAATATTTACATATGCTATGGTTGATCCACGATTCACTCTGACCACTCATCGTCTATCTTGATTCATGATGTACTTGAGCATTTGTTGTCTGTCAGCTACTTGTTACTATATGTTCCCTAGTTTTCATGTTATATTCATAGTTTAACATGAAAAAGGTTCTTGCTGAAGATATCCTCGCGCACCATGCACATACCTTGGGACGAAGCTGGCTGTTTTTGCCCTGTGGGAGATTTCTTCAACTACGTAGCACCTGGAGAGGAAACATCTAATTCTGAATATCAGGTCACTGGAGAGGCATTTTCATTGCAAGAAGACAGTATGCTTAAATCGGTAACTGAATTGGCCGCAGCACATAGGCTAATCGATGCTGGATATGAGGAAGACGTTTCTTCATACTGCTTCTATGCTAGAAGAAAGTACCGGAAAGGAGAACAGGTGATGCTGAAGTTATTCTTCCCTTTCTTATACTTTTTCTTTCTTCGTCTGTATGGCATGGAGGTAATTAACTTATATGGCTCGTTTCGATGAAAAATTTGTGTATGGTGGATGGTCTTTCACTTGATATTCAGAAAATTAGAAACTTCAATGATTAACAGCTCATGTATCGCAATGGAAATCCAGTGTCATTGAAGTTTAAATAGATTAAGACAACTCCATCTTCCTTTGATTTTTTGAACGAGTTTGTGCTATTGCCAGCACCTCCCCCCCTCCCCCACCC
>AWOL01S0016788.1:6186-50350 GCA_000715115.1 Nicotiana otophora | reverse complement strand
CCTCCACATTAATCTTGTAGCGACCCTTTATTTAGAAGATAGAAAATTATTAACTATATAATATTATAAACATTAATTTCAAGCTATAGTAGTTATGAAACTTACATATGTAGTCTCCGCCTGGTCCTCGACCCATCTAGTTGGATCTGTCAATGCCTTCTTCTTCCGGATGTGAGTCTCCATAAAGAACTCATCACGAGCCATCTTCCGCCCATATTTTTTTTCTTACAAATATAATAAAACATGTTAACTCAATTAAAATATATAAATATAGTTTGATAAAAATAGAATTAAATATTTTAAGGAATTACCAGTAGTCTGCTCGCAGTCCCCATGCTCCTTGCACCCACACAGTGCAAGGAGCCACCCTTCTCAAATGCTCGAGCCTTCTTTGCCGGTTCACTCTTCTTCTGGAACTTCTCCGTGGTCCACTGCCTCAGCAGATCCTCCCATATGTGCGGTGGAACCCATGAAGACTTCTTGCTCTTCTTCCGAGCAGAATAGAAGGAATCAGATAGTCTCTTACGGCATTTGAACTCAAAATTTGCAAAAATGGCATTGTTATGACGGTCCTCCCAGGCACACTTAGTCTGCAAATGAAGTGTGTAGCATTAGATGAAAATATTGTTAATATAATGCTTAAATAGATAAGAATTGTATTAAAACCTTAAATTGGTTGAAACTTTGCTCCACGAGCTCCGTTAGAAAGTCACTTCGAGTCGCATATGGTGCATCATACAACCGGCCAAGAACTAATTAGGTAAGCCTAATTTTTTAAAAGCAATAAACACTAATAGAACAATATTATCCCCTAAATTAATAAATCTTAAATTTCTAAAAGCAATAAACACTAATAGAATAATAAATTAAACCCTAAAATAATAAATTATTTATAAAAGCAATAAACAAAAATAGAATAATAAATTAACCCTAAATTAATAAATTATTTCTAAAAGCAATAAACAAAAATAGAACAATAAATTAAACCCTAAATCAATAAATTATTTCTAAAAGTATAACAAAAATAGAACAATAAATTAAACCTAAATTGATAAACTTTAAATTTCTAAAAGCAATAAACAAATATAGAACAATAAATTAAACCCTAAATTTTAAGAATTAAAGTAACTTAAAAAAAACTAGGTGACTAACCTTCACGTGGTAGAAAGTAGCGGCGGTTGAGCAGTGGTGAGAAGGGAGAAAGGTGGTGGAAGAAGCAGCGGTGGCGGCGGAGAGGCAGTGGTGGACGACGATGGCGATGGTGATACAATGGGATTGGGAATTTGGGAGAAGAAGGTAATGAGGATGATTTTGGGCTTTGATTTTGGGGGAGAATGATACTAGGAATAGATTTTGGATGGGATTTGGGCGAAATCGCCTTAGGGTTGAAGAAGGTGGAAATTGGGAAGAAAGCCCGCTGGTGGGCTCTAATTTGCAGATTTTCCGACCGACGTCGGTCGAAAATATCGATCGGTACATTTAAGTGAAGTATTGACCGTTTGATCATAAACTTACCGACCGCATTCAGACGGAAATATGATTTTTTTTAATTAAAATAACCGACCGAAGTCGGTCGATATTTAGTGAAATAGTTAAAATTAATTTTAATTAAGGACTAAATATATCCTCTATATATATATATATATATATATATATATATGAGTGTGTGTATTGTTAAATATA
Organism: Nicotiana otophora; assembly: GCA_000715115.1. Lineage (NCBI taxonomy): Eukaryota > Viridiplantae > Streptophyta > Magnoliopsida > Solanales > Solanaceae > Nicotiana > Nicotiana otophora. The sequence continues at coordinate 48,667 of AWOL01S0016788.1, read as the reverse complement.
TGTAGATTGTGTAAGTAACAAATAATCTAATAATTACACCAACCGAAATCGTTCGGTAAATTATATATATATAATTTTTGTTATATTAAAAAACCAATTATTTTTGGGCGGGAAAAAATAATTTCAACTTTCCGACCGATTTCGGTCGGTATACTTGAAATTTTTTAATTAAAACTTATTTTGGTAGATACTATGCAAGTATGACAAGGTCTTGGTCAAAGATTGACCAATTTTCGTCCGAAATTGGTCGGATTTTGTTTTTTGTGGGACCACTATTTCCGACCGACGGTGGTCGGTATCTTTGTGAGAAATATTTTCTTTGACTTTTGCGACCAATTTACCTGTTTGCCGACCACAATCGGTCGGTTTATTTTCCCACTAATTTCAGTCGGTATGCGGTGGGTGGGTTTTGACAGTTTTCTAGTAGTGTCTCTAGAAGGAAGAGCAACATATTTACCATAATTGATTTAACTTTTACAAAAAAAAAATATAATTTTTTAATATTTGGCTAGTCCTTTTCTTGGAGGAAAAAGTTTTGGATTATTCTAAATTGAGGATCCTTCCTTCTCATTTAGTAGCATCCATAATGTCGACATAAAGGGTTCAAAAGTCTTGTTTAGAGGTAGAATTTTGGGACAAGTGCTAGACTGCCACTTGTGTGTGCCGCTTTATGATTTTGTTCTCTCGATATTTTGTACTCTTTTTTATATAGTGGATTGCTCATCTCCGCCTGTGGACGTAGATCAATTGACCGAACCGTGTTAAATGTCTGTGTCTCCAGCAGTTTAAGTTAAATCAATTTATACAATTCAAGTTTATGTAATTCAGATATAAAATCTTTCAGAGAATTTCACAACAATGATAGATAGCAACTAAGTGCAATGACAAATGAAAGCAAGTACAACCTCTAGGGCAACAGTCACTCAACTCGTCACAACAACTCAATCACTCGGCTCTCATCCCCCAGCACTCACACTCAATGGGTACCCGCGCTCACTGGGGTGTACAGACTCCAGACGTACTCCTACAGCGAAAGCGCTATAATCCGCACGGACAACTCACGTGCTGCACGGACAACTCACATGCTATAGTATAATTATCTGGATCCGCACGGACAACTCACATGCTATAGTATAATATTTGGATCCGCACGGACAACTCACGTGCTGCACGGACAACTCACGTGCTATAGTATAATATCTCACAATCAGGCCCTCGGCCTCACTCAGTCATAAATGTCTCTAGTCTCTCGGGCTCTTAGTAATCATGAAATCAGCCCAAACAACAATGATATGATGTATCAATAATAAAAACAGAGACTGGGTTAAAATAAACAAGTAAACTGTGACTGAGTACAAAACAACAATTAAGCAGATAGTTCAACATGTACACGACCTCTGTGAATCCCAACATTATCAACATATACCCTAAATATGATTTCTAACATGATTTACAGTCAAATCTCTACAACACATAGAGAGTATATAGCTAACAACAAGCTATTCAACTTTACAGTTTCACGGGACAGACCAATTCAATATCCTCTTGGTGCACGCCCACACGCTCGTCACCTAGCATGTGCGTCACCTCCAAAATAATCACATGACATAAAAATCTGGGGTTTCATACCCTCACAACCAGATTTATAACTGTTACTTACCTCAAAACGTGAAATTTTTTACTGTGCTATGCATTTGCCTCGCAAATCGGCCTCCGAATGCCTCGAATCTAGTCACAAATAATTCGTTTCAGTCAATAAAATTTATTGGAATTAATTCAATATGAAAATATAATTTTTCCATAAAACTCCGAATTTTAGCTCAAAAATCACCCGTGTGGCCTACGCCTCGGAACCTGACAAAAGTTATAAAATTCGAAAGCACATTCAACCACGAGTCTAACCATACCATTTTTTTTTACCAAAATCCAACCTCAACTCGACCCTCAAATCTTCAAATTAAACCGAGAGAGTGTTCCAAAATTTTCAACTTAATTCACCCATTAAATGATGGATTCAAAGGCATAATCATGGAAATTAATAAAAAATGGATAAGAATCACTTACCCCAAACACCCGCGCAAGAATCTCTCCAAAAATCGCCTTCTACCGAGCTCCCAATTTGATTTTGTATTATGAACTCAAAACCCCCGTTTTGGAACTTTTAATTCTGTCCAGAAATGCCTTCATCGCGTTTGCAACCATAGCTTCGCGTTCGCGAAGCACAAAAAAATGTACTACCAAGATTCTTTCTCTCGTTCGCGATATCCTCATCGCGTTCGCGATGCCTTCGGACCTCTGCCCTTCGCGTTCGCGAGACATGAGTCGCGTTCGCGAAGGCTTAACGCAAGGCAGGCCCCCAACTCCCTTTCCTCTTTGCGTTCACGTCTGCCCACTCGCATTCGCGTAGGCTTTTACCCAGCTCCCTTCTTCGCGTTCACGTCTTCTTCATCGTGTTCATGATGGGCAAATCCCAGCCGTCCAAAATCCTTCTTCGCGAATGCGTGAGACCCTTCGCGTTCGCGAAGAACAATATCAGATATCAGTTCCAGCTGTTGCAAAGCTAGGAAAAATGATCCGAAACCGTCCCGGAACTCACCGGAGGCCCCTGGGACCTCAGCCAAATATACCAATAAGTCCTAAAACATCATACGAACTTAGTCGAACCCTCAAATCACCTCAAACAACTCTAAAACCACGAATCATACCCAATTTAAGCCTAATGAACTTTGAACTTTCAAATTCTATATCTTGTGCCGAAATAAATCAAATCAATCCGGAATGACTTTAAATTTTGTACACAAGACATAAATGACATAACGAAACTATTTCAATTTCTAGAATCGGATTCCGACCTCGATATCAAAAAGTCATCCCCCGATCAAACTTCCCAAAAATTCAACTTTTGGCACTTCAAGCCTAATTCTACTACGGACCTCCAAATAATTTTTCGGACACGCTCCTAAGTACTAAATCACCATACGGAGCTATTGGAATCATCATAATTAAATTCCGAGGTTGTTTATACATAAGTCAATATCCGGTCAACTGTTTCAACTTAAACTTCCAACATGAAATTCATTCTTCCAAGCTAACTCTGAAATACCTTAAAACCAAAACCGACAATTTACACAAGTCATAATACCTCGTAGGAAGTTATTAAAGACTTCAAATAGTTGAAAGGAGCGTAAATGCTCAAAACAACCGTTCGGGTCGTTACAATCTCCCCCACTTAAACATACGTTCGTCCTCGAACGTGCCAAACGTTGTTCTTAACCTTCAAATCTCTATTCTACCTTACCACGCACATACCCGGGGTGATATCACATCACCCTATTCTATATAGGCTTGACCGTACAACATAACTGAAAATCATTAATTTAACCTTAGTTCAAAAACCTTGAAGCCAAATTTCTAACATCCAGAATTCTTCTCAAAACCCGAATTTCACATCTACACACTTTGTAAGTGTGAACAAGCTGTATCCAGCCATAACCATAATCCTAGATAAACTCGCATAATATACTACACAACTCGCATACTTGTAACACCATTTCTGATCACAGTAACTACCCAAAAACCAACCAAGTACTAGTATAAAACCTCATATCAAGCCAAACCTCATTTCAAAAACCTTCGTACACTGCTGATAATAAAAGAAACATGCAGGAATCTCATAATCCCTTATCAGAGCAACAAGTCATGGAGCTCTCTCGCCCCAACTAGAACCATTATCACTTTCTAAGCCGACTTTCAATATTATCCTCCCGAATATACCTTGATCAAACATGATAGTACCCATTCTAGGTCCAATGGCCTTATACTATTAAACACAACTATCCCACAGACACGCCACATCAATATAACTCCAGCTACAACTGCGTAATCCGTATACCCAATTATGGGAGATGTCTCAAGGAAGAGAACCATATTGCAAGCTCAACAAGCACCACCACAACCACAATGTTACAATCAACTCCTCAAATTTTGTAAAGAGGATAACCATAGGCGCATGTGCACAATTGTAGAGGAAGGAAATTAATAAATCAGATAAATTATCATAGAAATAAAATTCCCACACACGGCACGGACAACTCACGTGCCAATAATATGAATCGCCCGACATGGTCACAAGCCTCCAGTCCCAACATATCATATATGAGCAATTAAACAAGTACACTTGTATATGATAATGAAATAAGATTCTCATGTTCCTGGACTGGTATAAATAGCACGCCATAGTGTAAGCATGTGCAAAGTCTGCTATCACACTTCAAATAGGCAATTTTAACGCAGAATTAGTAACTACCCCGTTTATTTAGGGAAGAATCTTCTTTATAACCTCAAATATAGCCCAGATAGTTCTCAACAAAGTCCGAATACGGAAAGCTTTATAACTTTACGCTTAACAGTCAACTGTAGGCATATAATAGCCTAAGCATTCTTCCGAATATGAATACTTGCTCTAATGCCCGCACATGTGCTCAGACCTCACATATATGCGCACTCATAGCGCATAGCTATCATAAATAATTAACGTAACTAGTGCCTCCACCGAGTTTTAAATAGAATAGTCACCTCAAATAGGTCGCAACCCCGAAACAATATACTTCTGAGAACTCCCAGTCTCCAAATTCATCGAACACATGAATCACTGTAACTGATCCCAACTCCAGCACTCGAATGACTAACACATTTTTCATGCACGATCATCCCATGAGGAATACTTTCATAATTCTTCCGTGCCACATAGCATTAATTCGAGTGTCATTAGTCTATCAACCATGTGAGTACCGCAATACTAACGAAACATTTGTAAGTCAAAACATAATACGCCTTCTGAAATGCACACCCTTTTCAGGAATTACCGAGCAGTTATAACATTCATCGAAATATCTGAAACTGACCATGCTGTCCAACATTCGTTACCTTCTCTTCAAGACTGAACTGTCACCTTGTACATGTAAATCCTAATCCCACACAATACACCACATCTATTATGCCATCATGTGACAAGCACAAGAATCCCATTATCAACTCTGAGTCACTAACAAATTACATACCGGTTAGTTAGAAACCTTCATCTTGCTTCCTTCCAGGAGGGAATCACAATACACAACACATTTTCCACACCAGTAGAAAATATCCGGTTCAAACCATGGTAGAAACAATCAAGAACACTTTGAAATCCATATGCACATAACCAAGCTATTAGAACTAAATTCCTCTAACTCGACCAAACCATGTAGGTTACCAAAACCCAAGAATATTTCCACCAAAACATCTGTAAAGTCTCACCACATCATACTTATCTCTATAAATATCACAACCGAAACACACTCTGAAAATACCTAATGCGAATTTAAAATTGTTCCTCTTTCCTTTCTTATACTGAAATGTAGAATCTATAGTCAAACAGAATTAACGCACGCCCCGATACCATCCAATGTAAGTAACTGATTCTAGTGATATACAAATTCAAAAAAATTTCAATTTCCACATATATATTTTGAATCCATTAAAACCCTCTCGATAGTCATCCACTCTGCTCAAATCTAATTTACTCCGCCCCAAACGGGCCGAAAGACATGCGCTCCTTTAGCACACTCAACACTCAAATAAGTAACCCTGCCTTAACATGACCAATCAAATTCATACTTCGTGTGCACTACATCCTTCAAAATAACAACTTAATCGTTCTATAATTTTCATATTTCTATAAAGTTCCATATAAACCATATTCAGGAATTTCTTTACTCGGGTCATCCTCGATCTCCATATGTGCAAGTCATAACTGATCCACAAGTATGTCTATGACCAAAACTAAAATTTAACACATAACCATGAAATTAAATTGTCAATAGCAGGCTCCCCCACTTAGCTTTAAGCAACAATTATATAAAATTAGAACTCGCAAGGATCTCTCCTTCTCAATTATCAAGATCTTGCACCGCTAACTACTCACATGAGATAACCCACACGTGGAATTCCTTACCGACATCTTCCAACGACGCTACACTTGGTGCAACGACTACGTAATCAGTAAATTCTCCTGAGCTCATGCTCGCCCATCATTTGTATAAGTCTGCACTTTCCCTATTTACATCAACTGAAAGTTCAACAATACCTTCCGAACGCAAGTTATATTGCGCCTGAAACGATAATCAGATCTTCACAACCCTCTTCATTTCAAACAAACTCCTTTCTGCCATGTTCAATCTTTCTCCAGTAACCATCACTCCAAATAAAGTCTGTAGGCCAAATCACATTCTATCACGATTCCAAACTGCTCTACACTTTCTCAAGGCATGCGACTACCCTACCACAGAATCCATATGCTAATCTGCCATTCTTACTTTGGTTAAACCATCTCCTTTAAGCAACTTCTCAACCTCTATTTCCCCTACTTGACCTGCTAGTACTTCAACCACCGTGAAACACTTCCCGCCATGTCTTCCCTTACACTTTGCTGCCCAAATGTTGCATCAAATCAAAATGCATCTTTGTCGCACCTAAACCAATAAAATGTTACCGACTCTAGGCCTCTTCGAAGATCATCTTTCTCGAGCCATCAACATTAGAAATATCCATTCGCAACCACAATTACTACACAATCACTTACTCTTCTTGAGTCCAAACTCATTGACGAGGCATAAGAATTTAATTTGTCCAACAATTTAACAACGTGAAATATCCTTCAATACACTCACAACTCAAGACCATATGTCAAATCAAGACAGAAATCAAGTACCCAATAGCAAACTCTTGAGTCACGAGTAAACTTTATTTGTCTCATTCAACCCATCTGAACACATCCGACATTCATATCAGACTTATCATATAGTCATTCAACCGCTCATCAAGCCAGAAATTCCACTCATAGGAATACTACCAAACGCATAAGTCCAATCGCACAGGTTCTCACAACCAAAACTACCGAGCTTAAGTTGCGGTCTAACTCCGGCCTCAAGTCCTCCAAACCGGCCCATCAACAAAACACATAATACTCATCTTGAACCTCGTTCATGGAATCATAAGCCAGCGATACACAGCTGATACAAAGCGCTCACATGCGCACACGAATGCGTGGAAGGAATTCAAATAGTTATGTTTCAAGTTTAATCAATTCCGCACGATAGAATTCAAGAAAGTGAAATTTTCCTAAGGGTTCAGCAGCCTCTCGAAGATAAGTACAAAAATCTCCGTACCGATCCGCAAGACTCTACTAAACCTGCTCATGACTCGTGAGACCTATATCACCTAAAGCTCTGATACCAACTTGTCACGACCCAAAATCTGACCTGTCGGGATGGCGCCTATCTCAATACTAGGCAAACCGATAACATCAATAACCCCCAATTTTCTTTAAGTTTGAAAAATATAATATTTGAATACAATACAAAATCTCACAAATATTGATACAAATACTCCCCAAAACCTGGTGTCACTAAGCACATGAGCATCTATCATGAGTACAAGTCTGGAAAAAAATACGGTCTATAATAGTCTGAGACCAAATACAGTAAACAAGAAGATAGGGAAGGAGAGACAAGGTCTGCGAAACATGAAAACTACCTCTAAATCTCCAGAAAACCAACTGTGTGAGAGAATTAGCACCTGCTATGTCCAGAAATACCTGGATTTGCACACGAAGTGCAGGGTGTAGTATGAGTACAACCAACTCAACAAGTAACAATAATAACTAAGGAACTGGAGATAATGACGAGCTACACAGTTATAGTTCATTTTCAATAATTCCAACAGAGAATAGACATACTTTCAAATCCAGCAGTTTAAGTTAAATCAATTTATACCGTTCAAGTTCATGTAATTCGGATATAAAATCTTTCATAGAATTTCACAACAATGATAGATAGCAACTAAGTGCAACGACAAATGAAAGCAAGTACAACCTCTTAGGCAACAATCACTCAACTCGTCACAACAACTCAATCACTCGGCTCTAAGCCCTCACCACTCACACTCAATGGGTACCCGCGCTCACTAGGGGTGTACAAACTCTGGAGGGGCTCTTACAACCCAAGAGATCGTGCTGCACTAACAACTCACATGCTATAGTATCAATATCTGGATTTGCACGGACAACTCACGTGCTATAGTATAATATCTGTATCCGTACGGACAACTCACGTGCTGCACGGACAACTCACATGCTATAGTATAATATCTGGATCCGCACGGATAAATCACGTGCTGCACGAACAACTCACGTGCTATAGTATAATATCTCACAATCAGGTCCTCACCCTCACTCAGTCATAAATGTCTCCAGTCTCTCGGGCTCTTAGTAATCGTGAAATCATCCCAAGCAACAATGATATGATGTATCAATAATAAAAACAGAGACTGGGTTAAAATAAACAAGTAAACTATGACTGAATACAAAACAACAATTAAGCAGATAGTTCAACATGTACACAACCTCTATGGGTCCTAACATTACCAACATATAGCCTAAACATGATTTCTAGCATGATTTAAAGTCAAATCTCTACAACACATAGAGAGTATATAGCCAACAACAAGTTATTCAACTTTACAGTTTCACGGGACGGACCAATTCAATATCCCCTCGGTGCACGCCCACACGCCCGTCACCTCCAAAATAATCACATGACACAAAAATCTAGGATTTCATACCCTCACGATCAGATTTATAAATGTTACTTACCTCAAAACGTGAAATTGTTTACTCTGCTATGCCTTTGCCTCGCAAATCAGCCTCCGAATGCCTCGAATCTAGTCACAAATAATTCATTTCAGTCAATAAAATTTATTGAAATTAATTCCATATGATAATATAATTTTTCCATAAAAATCTGAATTTTAGCTCAAAAATCACGCCTCGGTATCCGACAAAAGTTATAACATCCGAAAGCCCATTCAACCACGAGTCTAACCATACCATTTTTTATCAAAATCCAACCTCAGCTCGACCCTCAAATCTTCAAATTAAACCGAGAGGGTTTTCCAAAAGTTTCAACTTAATTCACCCATTAAATGATGGATTCAAAGGTATAATCATAAAAATTAATCAAAAATGGATAAGAATCACTTACCCCAAATACCCACGCAAGAATCTCTCCAAAAATCGCCTTCTACCGTGCTCCCAATTTAATTTTTTGTTATGACCTCTGCCCTTCGCGTTCGCGAGACACGAGCCGCATTTGCGAAGGCTTAACGTCAGTCCCCCAACTCCCTTTCCTCTTCGCGTTCACGTCTTCCCACTCGTGTTCACGTAGGCTTTCCCCCAGCTCCCTTCTTCGCGTTCGCGTTTTCTTCATCGCGTTCGCGATGGGCAAATCCCAGCCATCCAAAATCCTTCTTCGCGAACGCGTGAGACCCTTTGCGTTCGCGAAGAACAATATCAGATATCAGTTCCAGCAGTTGCAAAGCTAGGAAAAATGATCCGAAACCGTCTCGGAACTCACCCGAGGCCCCCAAGACCTCAACCAAATATACCAATAAGTCCTAAAATATCATACGAACTTAGTCGAATCTCAAATCACCTCAAACAACTCTAAAACCACGAATCATACCCCAATTCAAGCTTAATGAACTTTGAACTTTCAAATTCTATATCTTGTGCCGAAATACATCAAATCAATCCGGAATGACTTCAAATTTTGCACACAAGTCATAAATGACATAACGAAGCTATTTCAATTTCTAGAATCGGATTTCGACCTTGATATAAAAAAGTCAACCCCCGGTCAAACTTCCCAAAAATTCAACTTTCGGCATTTCAAGCCTAATTCCACTACGGACCTCCAAATAATTTTTCGGACGCGCTCGTAAGTCCTAAATTATCATACGGAGCTATTGAAATCATCAGAATTAAATTCTGAGGTCGTTTACATATAAGTCAATATCCGATCAATTATTTCAACTTAAGCTTCCAACATGAAATTCATTCTTCCAAGCTAACTCTGAAATACCTTAAAACCAAAACCGATAATTCACACAAGTCATAATACCTCGTAGGTAGTTATTCAAGACTTCAAATAGTTGAAAGTAGTTATTCAAGACTTCAAATAGTTGAAAGGAGCGTAAATGCTTAAAACAACCGGTCGGGTCATTGTAATCTCCCCCACTATGTCCGCTATTATTTATTAAAAAAATGAAAGAAAAGATTTGAATAATATTAAATTGTCCTAACCGCACCACGCAAGCGAATGCGTGGCCGAGACGAATTTTATTAATTTTGTCATAACAGCGCTACGCAAGCGAATCCACAGTTTTGGGAATTAATTAAATTAAAAATTAACTAAAACTATTGGATATGTGATGGGATTATTATATTAATTTAATAAAAAAAATATCACGCTACGCAAGTGAGTCCGTGAAGTTAAAGCGCGCCTACTAATTGCCTAGCGTTTAAATATTAAGGAGACTAAGCTGTAAAGTTATTTTAATAAAAAAAAATCTATTTTTTATTGAGATTATTTGACTAAAAATAAAAATATAAAAAAGTTGGGCTAATTTTTTATTTTAAAGAGTGGACAACCATTGATTTAAAAGGGAATGAGCCAACTATTTGGGAATTAAAACCGCTGGCCCTCTTTGAACATGCTTTGGCGTTGGACTAACTCTTGCTTATTAAAAAAAAGTAAATGGGCCAGCAGGTCAGCTCATTTGGCTCTTTATTCTTACTAGCTCAATCTTATTAAAAATAAAACTAATACATTCTGCCCACTTTCAAAATCTCCATCAAGTCTTTAACAATTTTTCTTTTTCTACAACATGACCAAGATTCTCATAAAATACTACTTAAAGTTTGATATAGAAATGTTGCAAGGCAATAAATAAATAAAGCAAAAAAAAGTCATGGATTTAACATATTGATCCAAAGCTTGAATTCAAGATTGGAACCTCAACATTCATCCATATAGCAAATTTCCTTGCAGATACTTCAAGTAATCTAAACATGCTCAAATCCTCATCAATTGCTATTAAAAAATCTGCATTACAGAGTTTAAAGACTACCTGGGTCGCAGAAAATAAATATAACAGTGAAGAATAAGAGCTCAGCAACAGAAAGCAACATAGAACAACAACAAAATCAGCAAATATCCAGTAGCAAATTGTGTTTAAATAGCTCGAAATCCTTAGAGAAGAAACCCAAAACCAACTCTAAAGAAGACTTATATTTTTCTAAAAGTTTGCACTCTAAGATTCACTCACAAAGCCTAAAATTTTCAGTTTACTAAAGTATTCAGCTACTGATTATTTGTTCAAAGATATGTGTGTTCAAGCAACTCTCTTTTCTTTTTTTCTATGTGTCCAGATCTCCCCCACTACTATAAATATGTATGTTTTATATATGAGAAACAACCAGCTATTTCATGATTAAAAATCAGTCTTTTTTTACAGATTTTCCACAAAATTTGTACCTAAATTCAAAAGGCAAGACTTTCTAGTTCAATCTTGTACAAAAGAGAGTATTTCAACCAAAATCCGCTCTTCACTATTCAAAGACAGACTTTTGCTCAAAAACTGTCCAAAAGTCTATATTTTCTTACCAAACAATTGACTCTTGAGTTTTGTACTCAAACAATATCTGAAACAGTAAATAAAAAACCAAACAAGTACCTTCTACTGCCAAGTATTCCCTCACTACCTCACTTTTATCAATAAAAAAATATTCTACTACTTCAACAAGTGCAAAAATAGAAAATTTAGCATCTGAAACTTCAAAAACTAATGCTAAAATAATTAATAAGAGACAAAATAAAGTCTGAAAAATTAAAAATAAAAAAAATCAGCCATGAAAAAAAAAGAATAGGATTTTTACCATTTTACAATTCAAGTGGCCGAAACAATGGTGGTATGCCAAACGAGGACATTTGGGGAGGTCGCCGAAATTTGGCCGAATTTTTGGTCGCCGGATTTTCTGCATGGAATTGACATCAATAGGTAGGTCTTGAGGAGCTCTATCCGTTGATGTAGTTATTATGGGGCGGTAGTGGCCGGAGCTTCAAGAATTTGGGCAAAACAATGGCGGCTAAAGTTTCCTAAATCTAAGATTCAAGGAGTTTGAGGGGTTTTTTGAAAGATTTGGTTTGGAGATATGGAAAGAGGAGGTTGTGGTGATTATATGGTGTAAATTTATGGGTGTTTGGAGGTGGTCCGCCACCGGTGGGCAATTTCCGGCATCGGCAGAGGGGCGGCGGCTAGAGAGAGTGAAGAGAGAGAGAGAGAGAAGAGAGAGAGGAAGGAGAGAATAAGGTAGGAAAACAATGGTGGCTAAAATCTGAAAATTGGAATTTTAAATATTAGAAGGGAGATTGAATGGTGGCCATTGGATCAAGAGGTTCATGGATGGATGAGATTGGATCTTTGATTCATTTAATGAAACGACCTAGTTTCATCATGAAATTACGTCGTTTTGGACCAAGTCTTGGCCAACCATTTTGGTTTGGGTATGGCTGAATTGGGATCAAACTTTGGGCCAATTTTGGCTCAATTTAAATTAAAATACACTAGCCCAATCCCCTTTCCCTTTAATGAAATTATAGTCTTATTTAGTCCTAAAGAAAATGTAGAAAGCAAATCTTTTTGGTATATATAATTTAAAGATGCAAACTAAAATGTACAAATAAAAGGTAAAAAATATTTTTGGTACTTTTTAATTAAGGAATTCACATAAAAATGTGCAAAACAATTCAAAGAAAAACAACTAAAAATAGCTAAAATCATCCAAAAGTTGTTGTTGTTATTATTATTATTATTATTATTATTATTATTATTATTATTATTATTATTATTATTATTATCATTATCATTATCATTATTATTATTTTATTATTATTATCATTATTATCATCATTATTATTATTATTATTATTATTATTATTATTATTATTATTATTATTATTATTATTATTATTATTATTATTATTATTATTATTATTATTATTATTATTATTATTATTATTATTATTATTATTATTATTATTATTATTATTATTATTATTATTATTATTATTATTATTATTATTATTATTATTATTATTATTATTATTATTATTATTATTATTATTATTATTATTATTATTATTATTATTATTATTATTATTATTATTATTATTATTATTATTATTATTATTATTATTATTATTATTATTATTATTATTATTATTATTATTATTATTATTATTATTATTATTATTATTATTATTATTATTATTATTATTATTATTATTATTATTATTATTATTATTATTATTATTATTATTATTATTATTATTATTATTATTATTATTATTATTATTATTATTATTATTATTATTATTATTATTATTATTATTATTATTATTATTATTATTATTATTATTATTATTATTATTATTATTATTATTATTATTATTATTATTATCATCACTATTATTATTATTACTATTTTGTTTTTTGGAAAAAGCATGCAAAAATTAGGTATTTACAGCTGCCCCTCTTTGCTCGAGAACATGAACAGTTTTCGTGCAAAGATAGTGAGTGCCATGATTAACTCTTGCTTGCCTATGACTCTAATGAGAGTATTTTGAAAAAGGTGACCGAACCTTGACTCCGAGGTTGCCTATATATCCTTGGTTATAAAGAAATGAGGTCTGTGTAGTTTTGGGAAAATTTGGTAGTTGAGACTACCGGATACTGGTGTTAAGACTATTGCTGCTTGCTGTTACTGTTACTGCTACTTACATCAAAAGAAAAAAAGAAGAGAACTACATAAGCGTGCAAGCTAAGAGTTACAAAATTCTTATCTATGTGTCTTGTGGAGTAAAATCTTGATTCTTGACGTGCTGTCTTGTGTTGACCTTAGATTGGTCTTGATACTCTTTGAATAAAAGATTATGGCTCATTCTCTATTGCTTCCTTTCCGGATCAGAATTCGAGAAAATGAAACTTGAGAAGCTTGGCTGCTGACACATTATCAAAGCCAACTCCAACTATCTTGTGATCGAAAGACTTCTTTCTTCTGATGAGAAACTGACACTGCAAGCTTTAATCATCACTCGTGCTATACGACAGATCCTGCAAAGCCATCAAAGACGAACAAAACGAACAAAATTCTTTTGCCCCAGTCTGACACTAAGGAAATTTTGTGAGTTATTAGAGAAAGCTGTAAACTATCTAATTACTGAAAGAAAGACAAAGACAGTAGTATAAACAAGCTGTGTGAAGATATGAAACCACGGGGTAGTGCCCTATATTATCAAAGGAAATGGAATTAGAGGATGGTAACATGTTTTACTAAAAGGGAACGTAACCAGGGGTTTGGCACCCTGTATTACTGGAAAGGAACGTAACCAGGGGTTGGCACCCTGTATCACTAGGAAGGAAGTAACTAAAGGTTGGCACCCTGCATTACTGAGAAGAAATGTAATAAGGGGTTGGTACCCTGTATCACTAGGATGGAAGTGGAACCAGGGATGGGCGCCTTATATTATTGATCAAGTGTTGAATACCTCTACGTGAACAAGGTTCTACCTGAGTTAAACTACATAAAACAGCCTGAGCAAAGAATAGTTCTACCCAGAAATATGAGTCGGATCCCCCTAGGCGAAAAGGTTCTATCTGAGTTAAGTTATGTAAAACAGCCCAAGCGAAGAGTAATTCTACCCGGAAATATGAGCTGGATCCCCCTAGGCTAAAAGGTTCTACCTGAGTTAAGCTACGTGAAACAGCCTGAGCGAAGAGTACTTCTACCCGAAAATATGAGCTGGATTCCCCTAGGCAAAAAGGTTCTACCTGAGTTAAACTACGTCAAACAGTCTGAGCGAAGAGTACTTCTACCCAGAAATATGAGTTGGATCCCCCTAGGCAAAAAGGTTCTGCCTGAGTTAAGCTACGTAAAATAGCCTGAGCGAAGAGTACTTCTACCCGAAAATAATAACCTGGATCCCCCTAGGCGAAAAGGTTCTACCTGAGTTAAGCTACGTAAAATAGCTTGAGCGAAGAGTACTTCTATCGGAAAATAATGAGCGGACCCCCTAGGCAAAAAGGTTCTACTTGAGTTAAGCTATGTAAAACAACTTGAACGAAGAGTACTTCTACCCGGAAATAATGAGCTGGATCTCCCTAGGCAAAAAGGTTCTACCTGAGTTAAGATATGTAAAACAGCCCGAGCGAAGAGTACTTCTACCCGAAAATAATGAGCTGGATCCCCCATAAGTAAAGGTTCTACATGCGTTAAGCTACATAAAACAACCTGAGTGAAGAGTACTTCAACCCGGAAATAATGAGTTGGATCCCCTAGGCGAAAAGGTTCTACCTGAGTTAAGCTACATAAAACAGCCTGAGAGAAGAGTACTTCTACCCAAAAATAATGAGTTGGATTCTCCTAGGCAAAAAGGTTCTACCTGAGATAAGCTACGTAAAACAGTATGAGCGAAGAGTACTTCAACCCAAAAATATGAGATGGATCCCCCTAGGCGAAAAGGTTCTACCTAAGTTAAGCTACAAAAATGGGAGGTTTGAAAAGTAGTGATGCATGCTGAAAATAAAAGAAAAATGGAGATTTTGAGGAACTTACCTTTGGTGACATTCTTCCTTTGAGAATTGCCATTCTACAGTGCTTTGTTCCTGCTTCAAACAAAGAAAAATTGAGTTTTCAAATTGGTGGTTAGTTTGTAGCCTTGATGCCCTGAGTAGTGAGAATTCACGGCTACTTCCGTCGAAGAACCGATTCTGTCGGTGTGGTACTGAGGTTCTCAGATACTCTGGATCACTTTCTGGTAACCTTGGCTTTTGTTTGGCTTATCAAAAGAGATCACATATGGATTCGCGCCTTCGCCAATGTTGTATATGCCCCAAATTGTGCTCGGTATTACGGGGAAGTTGTAGCCAGTTTTGCAGCCATTTCTTTACTTTGCCTTTTATGCATGATTAGAACAAAGGGACTCAAAGAAAAATTATAGGAAAAATAGAAGAGCAATTGAAAGAGAAAAAAGAATCGTGTCTAAACAAAAGGTGTCCCTTTCGGGGATAGAAATAAAGAGACTTATCTGGAGGTATGTGCCGACTTCAATGAATCATGATATGAATTTTGGACTGGATGCCTGATCTGTCTGAGCTGTCTAATTCTCCAAATCCATCGCAAATGTTCATCTTGAATCTATCTTGGTTGTGCTCATACCGGAGTATCGAAGACCCTCATTCGGCTAGTAGCGCCCTTTGTGAATTTTTGTTAAACTGACCTCTGCCATTTCTCTACTCATCGTTGCCTTATGGTGCCCATCTGGGTCTTCACCAATAAGACTCTCTCATTTATTTACTCACTGTCGCTTTATAGTGCCCATACGGGTTTTTACAAATAGGACCCTCTTATTTCTTTCTTTTTTTTGACTAAGATACTGCATGTGGCAGATTGTCCAATGCGCTTGGCATGGTGACTTCAAACATTCTCAAGGATAGATCAAAAGGTCTTAACGGGGAAAAGGCGAAAAGAACCTAGAACTGAATTACAACTTTTGGAACCGTTTTTATAGAAAAAACCATAAAAATAAAATAAACTTCTGCCCCAGTTTTGGGAATATGGATTTCTTGTTGTGAGGGGATCGAACCCAGGGTAAAGATGCCTATGTATCCTTTCAGAATCAGGTCGGACGTAGTTCACTGACTCAGAAGATTTATTGTTTGATTTTTTTTCTTTTTCTTTATACTATTTTTTTTATTTCTCATTTTTTTCGTTTTTTCCTTTTTTACAAGTTCACAGGTTCCAAAAAGAGTAGAAAAAAAACAAAGATGACAAATACGGCTCAAAGGTTTAATAAAAGCGTGATATCTATTTGGGATGGTGAGCAATGATAGCCTTCGTCACTCGATATGAGAAAATCATGCTTAAAAGTTCCGCAGTAGGTATATATCAGACATAATATCTTTTGACTACATCTGTATTAATAGTCATGTCTGGTACCCGTCCTTCTTCATCTACCAAGTGCAAGGCCCCTTTTGTAACACTTTCTTGATGATGTACGGTCCTTGCTAGTTCGGGACGAACTTTTCATGCCATTGTCTAGACCCTTGGATCATTTTCCTGAGAATCTTCTTGATGTTCTTATTTGCCTCTTCAATAGATCCATTGGCTTTTGGTCAGTAAGGGGTAGAATGGCGATGCACAATTTTAAACTGCTCGCATACCTCCTTCATCAGATGACTATTTAGATTGGCTGCATTGTCAGTGATAACAGTCTTTGGGATACTGAAGCGATAGATGATGTTGGAATGAACAAAGTCTGCCACTGCTTTCTTGGTGACTACTTTGAAAGTAACTACCTCCACCCATTTGGTAAGTAATAAATGGTACCAGAATGAATCTAAGACCATTTGAAACCTTTGGCTCGATTGGCCCAATAATATTCATTCCCTAAGCAACAAAAGGCCAAGGAGAGGACATGGGATGCAACTCCGAAGGATGCGAGTGAATCAGGTCACCATGAATCTGGCATTGGTGACACTTGCAAACAAAACTGAAGTAATCTCGCTCGATAGTAAGCCAATAATACCCTGCCCGCAGGATCTTCTTCGCCAAAACATATCTATTTATGTGAGGTTTGCATACCCCCGAATGTACTTCACTCACAATCCGCTCAACTTCTGTGGCATCTATGCATCTCAGCAAGTTCAAATTTGGGGTTCTTTTGTATAAAATTTCCCCATTCAAGAAGAAACCGTCAGCGAGCCACCTTATAGTTCTTTTTTGATCTCCCTTGGCATGCTCTAGGTATTCCCTTATTTTCATGAATCGTTTTATGTCATGATACCATGGTTCACTATCTGGTTTTGTCTCTATAGTATTGCAGTAGATGTGTTGATTCCGAACTTGGATTTGTAATTGATGGATATGAGTATTGCCTGGATAAGGGAGCATCGAGGCTAAGGTAGCCAAGGCATCAGCTAGCTCGTTGTGAAAGCTGAGAATGTACCTGAATTCGATGGATTTGAATCTTTTGCTTAGGTCTTGTACATATTGCCTATACGGATTAAGCTTGATGTCTCGAGTCTCCCATTCGCCTTGGGCTTGCCGGATAAGCAAAGTCGGAATCTCCCATAACCAATAGTTCATGCGTATCCAGATCGAGGGCCATTTTCAGACCCATGATACAAGCTTCGTATTCTGCCATATTATTGGTACAGAAGAACCAAAGTCGGGCCATTGTAGGGTAATGTTGTCCAATAGGTGAGATAAGGATTGCCCTGATCCCAACTCCTTTGATATTGACAGCCCCATCAAAATACATTTTCCATATATAACTGTCGTCCATAACTACTTCCTCTATTGAGTTGACCTCTTCATCCAGGAAATATGTGCTCAGTGGCTTGTAATCATTATCAACTGGATTCTCTGCCAAAGCCTGTGCTTTCATCGCGGTGCGAGTGACATACACGATGTCGAACTTTGTGAGCAGAATCTGCCATTTTGCGAGCATGCCAGTGGGCATTGGCTTTTGAAAGATGTACTTCACGGGATCCATTCTGGATATGAGATAAGTAGTATAGGCCAGGAGATAATGCCTCAGCTTCTGGGCGACCCAAGTCAAAGCACAACATGTCCTTCCTAAAAGTGTATACTTAACCTCGTAATTGGTGAACTTCTTGCTCAAATATTAGATTCCGTGCTCCTTTTTACTTGTCGAATCATGTTGCTCTAGAACGCATCCAAAGGAATTATCCATCACTGATAGATATAAAACAAGGCCTACCAGGTTCTGGTGGGACCAGTACAAGGGTTTTTGACAGATAACCTTTGATCTTGTGAAAAGCCTTTTGGCAATCGTCCATCCACTTGATAGCAACATCCTTTTCAGCAACTTAAAGATGGGCTCGCACGTGGTTATAAGCTGAGCAATGAACCTATTGATATACTTCAATCTCTCGAGAAAACTCATGACTTCAGTTTTGTTCTTCGAGAGTGGCAGATCTCGAATGGACTTTATCTTAGAAGGATCCAATTCGATGCCTCTCCAGCTGACTATGAAACCGAGTAGTTTCCCAGATGGAACCCCAAATGCACACTTGGCTGGATTGAGCTTAAGGTTATACCTTCTAAGCCGTTCGGAGAACTTTTTCAAATCGCGCACATGATCAACTTGTGTCCTTGATTTTATGATGACATCATTGACATATACTTCAATCTCTTAGTGCATCATATCGTGAAAAATAGTGGTCATGGCCCTCATGTAAGTTGCCCCTGCATTCTTCAAACCGAATGGCATGACCCTGTAATAATAAGTACAATATGGAGTGGTAAAAGTGGTCTTTTCTGCATCATCCTCATCCATTAGAATCTGGTGGTATCCGGCATAGCAATCCATAAAAGATTTTATCTCATGCTTAGCGCAATTATATACAAGTATGTAGATGTTTGGTAAAGGAAAATTATCCTTTGGACTTCCTTTGTTGAGGTCCCTGTAGTCAACACATACTTTGGTTTTTCCGTTCTTCTTTGGCACAAGAACAACATTTTCCACCTAGGTGGTGTATCGTACGACTCTGACTATATTGGCACTGAGTTGCTTTATTATTTCCTCTTTGATTTTATCACTCATGTCCGTTTTAAATTATCGTTGCTTCTGTTAGACTGGTGGAAAATCAGGATACGTGGGAAGCTTATGAACCACTAAATCGGCACTTAAACCCGACATATCATCATAAGACCAAGCAAACACATCTCTGTACTTAAATAAAATTTGAATCAAGGTATCTCTGGTTTCTTGTTCAGCGTGAATCCTTATCTTTGTTTCTCTGACTTCTTCATTACCTCCGATATGAATTGGCTCAGCTTCATTGAATTTGGGCCTAGGCTTGTTTTCAAATTGTTTCAACTCTCTTTTTATTTCCTCAACAATCTCATTTTCATCATATTCGACCTCTTGATGCATTATTTCAAAATTAGACAACTTTTTAAGATCATGGTGTGATTTTCGCATGCATATCATGTTATTAAAGCAGACATTAACAAAACTGAAATGGAAACAAAATGACAAGAATTAGAAAAAGGAAAAGATACAATACTTAATATGAAATTGAACTACATTTCATTGAATTTGAAGGGATAGAAGGGTTAATATCAAAATAGAACAATCACACTGAGATGTATGGATTACAACCCTGAAAGTAAACCAAAGTACAAAAAGAAGCTGTAAAGAAAACTACCAAGACTCCTTCCTAGTGGGAAGATGAGTTGTTTCCCAGTTGTTGAGCATGGTGTCTGGGCCAATTAGTTGCATATCGCCACGACTAGTGCCTTTACCAACATGGATCATATTCACTTCCAAAAACATTTGGCTGAGTCTATGGCAAATTTCATCAATGTTTGCCTGCGTCGAGGAATTTTGACCCTCTTTGAGTCGTGGCTTGACAAAAGTGTAGAAAATGTGAGGGATAGGTTGTTGTAAGACCCACCCATGCTTTTTAAGGTGCTTGGCTTTGTCTTCGTCTGCTTGTGTTAGCCTGAAGCCTAAACCAAAAGTACCCTTGTTACTGAACGGATAAATGGGTTCCGAAATTCCTTGCAATGATGCCCCCAAGCCTTTTCCTGGCTCATAACCTTGTCTCATCATAAGTGAATCCACCATTACAGATGTGGCGGAGAGATGAGGATGCAGAATGGGCTTTCCTTCCTCAACATGCTCCACAACAACCACTTTGAAAGCCTGATAGACAATGGATTCACATCCTTCCTTGGCCTCAATACACGGGATTAACGGGTCTTTATAAATGGATGACTCATCTTCTCCGTGAACAATAATTTCTTGCCTGTCGTGTTCGAATTTGAGCATCTGATGCAAGGTGGATGGCATAGCTCGGGCCGTATAGATCCATGGCCTTCCAAGAAGAAAGTCATAAGAAGTTTCCATGTCCACTACTTGGAAGACAATTTCAAAATCAACTGGCCCAATCGTCATAATGAGGTTGATCTCCCCAATGGTATCTCTCCCTGAGCCATCAAAAGCCCGGATGTGAACATTGCTAGGTCAGATTCTATCTGTATTGATCTTCATGCTTTACAAGGTAGAGATAGGGTATACATCTATACTCGATCCTCCATCAATAAAAACTCGCTTTACATAATGCCCCTCACATTTGACAATTAGGTGTAAAGCCCTATTATGCCCGGCTCCCTCCTCGGGAATTTCATCATCAGTAAAGGAGATTCTGTTCACTTCAAAAAAATTTGTTGTCCATCTTCTCTAACCGATTCATGGTGGTCTTCTCTGAGATATGTGCCTCGTTCAGGATCTTTATTAGTACACGGGCATGCTCTTCTGAGTGTATGAGCAGAGATAAAAGAGATATTTGGGCAGGAGTTTTTCTCAACTGGTCAATGATTGAGTAATCCTGAACTTTTATCTTTTTCAAAAACTCTTCCGCCTCTTCTTCAGTTACTGGTTTCTTTATTGGCATTTGGCCTTTTCTGATTTTCTTGGCCTTCCTCAACTCTTCTAGAGAGTAAAACCTCCCCGATCGAGTCAAACCTCCAGTTTCCCCCACTTCTTCTATGATTGACTTGATTATGATCTGCTTTTTTATACCATTGATACCGCCCTGATTCTGCCTTGTGATGGGGTGGCCTCTAAGGATATACAACCTTGGGCTTGGAACATTGGAGTGAACTTCCAACCTTGAGACATTGGGAACAAATAAAGTTGCCTTTTCTGAGCTCGGGGCGCCTTTCATAATCAATGGCACATCTCGGCTTGGACTTACTTCCAGTTTGGTTCGCTCTTGAATCGTTCCCTTGTCATTTCTGCTTGACCAACCAGCTTGCATTGCTGATCTCGGCCAATCATTCCCACAAAATGAACATTGTGTACTGGCAACGGGTTGTTGGTCACATTAGGAGGGTCCTCTCCATTCGTCACTACAATTAATTTTTCAGCAATGCGTCTTTCTATGGCTCTTTTTTAGAGTCCAACAGTCATCAGTGCTATGACCTGGGGTACCTGAATGATATTCACATATAACATTTACTTGAAATCCATGTGAATCGGGATGCATATGATGGGGAGCGATGGGTCCAATCACGACCATCTGCTTCAACTTCTGGAATAGACTAGAGTATGATTCAACTAATGGAGTGAAGTTTTCCACCGGCCTCTGCTCTCGACCATAATCCTACCTGGGACGATCATTGTATGGTGCCTGAGGTCAGGGGAGGTCAGGGGATCCTTGGAGCTGGTGCCTGTCCCTGTTGATTGGGAGGCCGAGCATAGGATTGAGCATTGCACATTGTATATTATGGTGGCCCCACAGAGTACTGAGGAATTGGCGGGGGATAATGATGTTGAGTGTAGCTATTTTTCCCCTGCTAAACTTGCATATAAGGGTGCGATGACCCTCTTTGAACTTCCCGGGATCCTGAGGTCATCATGGACCCTTCATCTCTCCTCTTTCTATTTGCCAAACTTCCCGATCCATTTTGGATAACTTGGGTGGTGGCTTTAAGAGCAGATTGACTTAAAATTCTGCGAGGCTTGAGGACATTTTCGACCATCTCTTCAATTTTAATTGCTTTTGCAAAAGGTCTACCCATCGCAGACATCATGTTCTGAAAGTAATCAGGCTCTTGAGCCTGCAGCAAAATAGTGATCAACTCATGGTTATCCATATGTGGCTTAACTTTAGCCTCTTGCTCCCTCCACTTGATTATAACTCCCTAAACCTTTCAGTCGGCTTTTTCTTCATATTGAACAGGGAATTGCGATCCGGCGCAATATCAATGTTGTATTAAAATTGTGTGACGAAGGCATGGGCTATGTCGTCCCAGACATGCCAGTGAGAGATATTTTCGTCAATGAACCATTCGGAGGCTACCCCCACAAGACTTTTCCTAAAATAAGCCATTAACAATTCTTTTTTTCCAACTGCACCCCTTAGCTGGTTGCAGTACCTTTTCAAGTGGGCGACAGGGTCGCCGTGTCCATCATACTTCTCAAATTTCGGGGTCTTGAACCCTGGTGGAAAATGGATGTGAAGGAACAAGCATAAATAACTGAACAAAACACTTTTATGACCACCTAGTCCTTGTTTGTTCTTTATGTTCTGTTCAAGACTTTTCATTTTCCTGGCCATCTCATCTGGCTCAACCGTCTTGGCAGGCTTTTCATTTTCCAATGGTGACTCGTACTGAGGAGCCTGATTGTATGGAGTCGAGACCCTGAAAGCCATATTTGGAGAGTAGTATTGTCCATCATAAGCATGAGATGGTGGCTCGTTGTTTGGCCTCGTCACAGGAGGTGGTGGAGGGATTGTATATACTGGTGTGCCAGACACGACAAGAGGAGTGTTCTTGACCGGTGCGACTGGAGGTCGCACATTAGAGGTACCAGGGGCAGCATGGAGGCTGTAGTTTGGCACATACCCTGGTGGTAGAATGTGATCACTTGTTGCATGGAGTGGTGGTTGAGTAGCTAGGGGTACGGTAGAAGTTCCCTCTGAGGGACCCCGGGGTGGAGGCTGACCAAAAATCCAAGCTTGATATACATCAAACAATTATTGTCTCAATTTTTTTATTTTCTCCGACTCTTGCTCAACTGACTGAACATGGGGGTCGTCACTGACCAACTTGATATCATCACTGTTAACCATCGGTACCTTTCCTTTAGATCTGGTGAGGTAATTATGTGCTTCCAATTTCACCACAAACCCACAACCTTAAGCTTACTAGATAAGAGACAACAAATGTGTTAGGGTTAAGCATTTTACAGATATGAATCACGCGAAATATGCCATGCTCCTAAAATTATCGCCATCTCAAACATGCTTTTGGAAGGCTTCATGTTTCATTCTCGCTTATAAGGTTGCTACTTATTGATGCTCTTATTTCCTTCTTTGTTTTTTTCATTTTTCCTTTCACTTGCCTCATTTCGATCCCTCATTTTAGAGTCAGTGAAAAATATTTGATCGAATATTTTGGGGGTTGCCTACGTATTATGTCGCCGCATGAATCAGATCATTATGTAGTTCAGAGACATGAACGATTTTTTTTTTCTTTTATTAAAAAAATTTACAAAAACAAATTTCTTTTTGATTCACTTTTGAATTTTTCTAAAACAAAACTTTTTCATTGATTTTTTTTATACAAGACCCAAAAATAAAAATTACATAAAGACAAACATCTAAACGAAGACCGGACTTGATTCAAATAGACATTTTAAGATAAAGGCCAAACAACCAGACTCAAATACCAAAAGACTCCTACAGACTTAAAGACAACAAAAGAATAATCAAAATGGACTGCTAATTAAAAGAAGACTCTAATATGTATAGTAGAATCCACCAACATCACTGTAATTAAGGCTTTTGTTCCTGCGGCTGACCCCAAAATTGCGGTATATCCTCTCTAAGTCTGCAGATATATGATGGGCGACGTTCAATGATACTTCTGCAAACCGCTCAGGTGTCATTCCCTAGAAACTCCTACATGCTTGGGAGGTATATGTGGCTACCTCGAGGATCTTTCCCTTAATGTGCTACTGAGCCAAATGCAACTCTTGATTTCGTTGGCCACGGGTCTCAGCTAGATCCAGCGCATCATGCTCACGTTCCAAGGCTATATTTCTCTGGCGCCGAATTGCTAGTGACTCCCCCTCCAACCGATTTATCATACTTTGGTAGTAATGTCTTTCTATTCCAAACTCTGCGATCCGGTGCTCCTTATTGGACTTGGCTCCCCTTATCTGATCCTTCAGTCCTTAGATTAATGGAGCAAAACCTTTACGCTCATGGTCACAGACCATCTTGAACGGGACTTCTCTTTCTTGTTGTTGCTGAGAAGTTGTGACTGTGTTCTTCTTCCAAATTAGGGCTTTGAGTGCTTGCTTATCTCGTGCCCACTAGGCTTTCTCTTTCTCAAGAGAGTAATACAGCAGATCCTTGTCTACTTTAACAGTGCCGAACTCTTCTTGCAATGCTCCGAAGGAAGATTCATAATCTCTTTTAGTCTCTTCCACAGCCAACCCAATTTTGTTTTGAATCTCAGGCTCACATTCTACTGTGCTATTCACGACTGTTCCTTGTCTATCTGCGAGAGCATCTTGATTATAGAACCACTTAAGATAAGAAGGATTTAACTCACCCCGCTCTTAATCTGCCACCATTGTCACACCCTAAACTCGGGGAGCGCGACCGGCTCTCAACCGAGAGAACCAGACCGAGCAAGCCTGTTAGATTTCCTTCTACCCAAACTCATCCATGAATAAAGAGGAGATACTCCATTAATCAAACACTGAAAATTTTTTATTAACAACTTCCTTTTTATTCCCATTAGCAGCTTCATCCATAATTTTCAAAATATTACTAGTTTATAGAATTAATGAAAAACATGATTTCCAAATGCCAACATTTCTAGTTCAATTTCCAACATCAATCAAAACCCACAACCTGTCTATGGAGCCTCTAAGTACAATAGAAGAGTAGTATGTGAATGCCGGCTATAACTCCTTGGCTATACCTCAAAAAACAATACATGAGAATCAAAAGATACATGACCCCGAAATGAAGTGGGGCTCACCAAATCAGCTGAAAATAGTGTACTGCTATCATTGATCAATGCCGCTTGATGTAGAACCAACTGCATCCATTAAAGATACAGCACCCCCGGCAAAAGAGACATTAGTACTGTCGAATAGCACTAGTATGTATAGCTAAAAGTCTTCTTTCAAAATAGAATGCCCATATAAGAAAAGACAATACATAGAAACAACAAGTCACAATCAACAATATCAAATTATCCAGTTAACACATAATAATTTTTCAAGATACGAACTTCATATACAATTTTGGTTGGGAGATCATTAGCACCGATATACCACCGTCTGTGTTAGCACAGAGTCCGATCATGCCCTATCGACTAGGCCATTTCCCCACGAACAATGTGGTTTGACATGTGATGTGAAAGAAAGTTGTTACCAAGAGTAGTACTAACATGTGCGCAATATGGCGTCCGATCTCTACCCGATCAGCTAGTCCGCCTTCCCACATATGCCGTGTTCATTGACTTTTCCAATCCATAATTGTTAACAGTTTCATCCTAATTAAGGGGAGTAATATCAAAATTCCTCCAATATTTCAATTTCATCCCAAATAAGGGGAATAATTATAATTCACCCCTACACCGGCACATATAGTTTCAGGTGTGGGCCTTATGACCCACCCTTACTCGGTTTTGCTAATGATGCTCCCAAAAATATTTTTGATTTGATTTACACACAGAGGTAACATAAATACAATTGTACTCACCTCAACATCTTTCACATTGTATAAATTCTCATTAGTATTTTCAGTCATTCACAACGACAATATTTCCTTGGGTCATTTGGCCATTCACAAGATTCTTTATTCCTGGCATGATGGCCGTATTTGATATTTTACTCTTTCACCTCTTTCAATTTCAAAGATCACCATCAAATACCAGCATATAGAATATTTCAGAAATCATATACTTCAAATCCATTTGTAATGGAAACTTTAAATACAGATGGTTTCTTCCCAAAGAATGTGGCATACCAACCAGCAATAGAAACACACATCAAAATAAAAAACAATCAATACACCATTTATTCTTGCAATACTCTTCCCCAGAAATGATAATGTACAATTTCAACATACGAGTATGTATGAACTCGAATCACACTGGATATATTTATAAAGCAAATCATTAGTTACAGCAGCCACTTATGGGCATGAATTGAGTACGAAAGCTTTTAGGCAATTCTATTTTCGAAGTCATTTTTAAACAATTTAGTCGAGGCTTATTTCATATTCTTTATCACATCCTCTCAAATAATTTGCACTACTAGCCACAATCATAACTTAAATTCTTGGCACATTGGCCACACTATATATCCCCAATTCATTTATTTCACTTTCAACCGTCTTTATAGATTATCAACGATAAGACATTTCTAAATCAAGACTTTAGGTACACATATGAGCGATTAAGAGTCTTAGGAATATTAGAATTTTCTTACACAATTTGGCATCATAACCTTCATTTGGAATACGACTCAAAGACATAGCATTTTAATACACATATCATTCTTGAACACATTCCCAAAGGGTAACATAATGTGATAGCAACATTCGGGATAAGTCTTGATTACACAATTCTCATCACTTTGCTTATTCCGGACAATTGAATTTATTGGGAACAACTCGGAACATATAATAAGGAACTTGAGACAACCATACTTGGAACTTATGGGAACATCATGGAATTCAATTTCAAGAGATAAAGTTTAGCCAACATACTTCGGTTTGAGCTTTTCTTAAATTACTACGACGTTCCGAAAATCCTAGCAATCCCAATCTAGTTTGAGACATAAAAAAAATTGAACCATAATTAGGAAGATATTCATGGTTTCAGCTCATTTGAACATTTTATCAAACACTAGGTGTGCAAATTTGACTACAAGGTTCTTTTACAAGATTTCCTTCATTTCACAACCAATCTTTACTTATTTGAGCTCAACAATCTTCCCACAAACCTTATTGGTACATGCATGTATAAATAATACTCTTACACCTAAGAATCATACTCTTAATCAACCATCTTCCACCCAAATTTGAAATTGAAAACTAGGGTATGGAACCTTACCTCTTAGATGAAGAACATGAGGGATCTCTTATTAGATTTCAAGGCTTGAGTAAGATTTGACAAACAAGGGCTTAGGAATTCCTCCTCTCACTCTAGGGCACTTCCCCCTCTCTAAAAATGTCAGATTATCCCTCCAAAATGACCCTAAGATCTTTTTATAGGAACTAGGGCCGGGTTATGAAATTAGAAAAATGGACACTCAAAAATCCGTACCGGGATATATACCAGGCTAGGCACAGTCTACAACGAGCTACAGACCAGGCTTCGCAAGCTCTGTAGCGAGCTACAGACCAGGCTTCGCGATGGATATAACACGGTCTAGCACGCTACAGATCTGGCTTCGCTAGGGTTATAGCACGGTCTAGCGCACTACAGACTTGGCTTCGCAAGGGTTATAGCACGGTCTAGCGCGCTACAGACCTGGCTTCGCAAGGGTTATAGCACAGTCACATTCTTCCAGCTCTTGGAAAGTTGAACATAACTTCTTGTAGGAGTGTCCAAATGACGAACGGTTTGAAGCGTTAGAAACTAGACTAAAAGTAATTTAATTTGATAGGTATATAACCTCCTAAGTCATTATAGTTTGGTACAAGCATACGTTTAAATTAGGATCTTGTGAAAATTGAGACATCATTTACACTTAATGTATCCAACTTGTTCCACACGAATTCGTGCCATTCACAAAACTCCTTAGCATGTTCCAACACACCTTAAAAATATATTTTTCATTTTAAAATAATGTGGTTCTATCCCATAGGTCTCATTTAATACTCGAACACGTTATTCCCAAATACAGTTGGTGCACTTATAAAATCTTAAATCATTAGAAAATTTTAACGGGGCCTTACATTCTCCCCCGCTTAGGATCATTCGTCCTCGAATGAGGGTTAGAATCTGTCATAGACACCCAATGTGACTTAAATCCTCATCCACACACCAAAAGTTCCAAATTTTGCTAACTCCATAAATTTCCAAAATTTTTGCCAATGTCTCCCCTGGAACTGGGCCAATCCACCTGTCGGAGAATCCTAGAAACCAATCCTAAAAACATCCCCAATTTGACAAAGTATCATAATGTATATATCAATAATACTAATCTCAGGATTACAGGTACTGCATTATCAAAATGATATCTGGACATGAACTGCACATTTTTAAATCATAACACATAGAAAGTACCTTTCAAATCACAATCATTTGACTATACACTCAAGTGAGAACATTTTAGTTCCTTAACACTTTTGGCCCTCAAGGTGGCTTTCTCAACTTACAGACTTCGCCATAACACATTATCTGTGGTAATCTCAAATCCCGAACTTTTCTAACAAGGATAGAAAATAGTTGATCCTCATAATCCAATTATCCATTAACTTCACCTTCTTAAACATAGACACATGAAACACCGGGTACACGGAGAATAATAATAGGGAAATGTCATACTCATAGTTTGGTCTATTTCCTTCAAGATTTCATAAGGCCTAATGTGACTACACATACTTTACCTATATTAACAATTCACATAGCATCCTCATGGAAAATATATTGAGAACAACCCGTTCACTTTATTCAACTTTAAATCTCCACGCCGAACACCCAAACTAAACCTTTGACGACCTTCAACAATTAGTCTAAGATGTGCTAGCTTGAATATGACCATAAAACTCCTATCCAATATATTTGATCACAGGATGATGCTTCTTCTTTGACATATTTGAACCTTCAACCCCCATAGGTTATTATAAATATGAACAACGAGGTTCGAGATTGGCTAGAATTATTTAGGAATCCATCAATGTGATGAGCACAACATTTCAAAAGGTTATATCCTAAGAGACATGAAGGTTACTACCAATAGCATTGGCATGGTTAATCATTGTGATGACATCATTGATTCGACAAATGAGGCATAGAGTTGCCTAGTAGGCATTGATAATGTAGGGACCATGTTCATAATCTTAAGATACAGAAAATAGCTCATAAGGTTGTTCCGGCTCTATCCCAAATTCCATAGCAACATATGGATTTGACATATGACAAAGTGGAACCGAGATCAACAAAAGCAAGTACATCATGAGATTGGACAGTTAATATACTTGTAACCATATCTGAAGAAGCCTCCAACTTTTGACGCCTCCTCATAGTATAAAACCCGCTGGGTCCTCCCGAGCTCTGAATGCCACCCCTAGCTACTCCAAGCTTTGCAGGCGTTATTGTGCCTCAAGCTGGGGGAGGCGTTGTGGGTGTAGTAGCTACAGAACTGGCTGGCTGGGTCATACCCCTGCCCATGCTCTGGCGAGACAAATAACAATCTCTTTGAAAGTGACCCGTCATACCACACTTGTATCATACATTTGTACTATAGTGATATACTCCCAGATGACATATCTCACACTTCACACAACGGGGAAGAGATCCGCTAAACTGACCCGTCCCTCTGACTTGATATTTACCCTTTTTGCATACATCATAAGCATACCCCTAATCCTTTCTCCAAGCTTCCAATGCGGGAGTAACAATTCTAGTACCAGATTGCTGTATGGGCCTTTGGAATTGCCCAAATCTACCACCCTTAATGCGTTGCTGAGCATACTCATAATACGATGCCAAATGTTCCTTCCCGCATGTCGGACACAATGGGATGGGGGTACCTAACCTAGGGCATTTGTTATTCTTGTGCCCCCACTTTCCACAGCCATAACATATTTCAAGGGTCATCCAACATGTTCCCAAGTATCGTTTGCTGCAAATCACACAATCTGGTTCATTAGCACCAACAACCCTCTTTCGTTTCTTAGATTCTCTCACCACACAATCTGGTGGTGCGACGACTTCTTCTAATCCTTCCGCGGCTCGACACATTCTCCCAACGAATTCTTGTGTAATTTGCCCCAGATTCTTGTGAATGCCGGTAACAAGAGCCTGACTATACCTCAAAAATACAGTACATGAGAAACAAAATATAATGACCCCGAAATGAAGTGAGGCTCACCAAATCAGCTGAAAAGAGTGCACTGCTATTACTGATCAATGTCGCATGCTGTAGAACCACCCGCATCCATTAAAGATGCAGCGCCCGAANTAATTTCCAAATACCAACATTTCTAGTTCAATTCCCAACATCAACCAAAACCCACAACCTCTCTACGGGGCCTCTAAGTACAATAGAAGAGTAATATGTGAATGCCGACACCAAGCGCCCCCGGCAAAAGGGACGTTAGTACTATCGAATAGCACTAGTATGTATAGCTAAGAGTCCTCTTTCAAAGTAGAATGCCCATATAAGGAAAGGCAAAACATAGAAATAACAAGTCACAATTAACAATATCCAAATGTCCAGTTAAAACATAATAATTTTTCAAAATACGAACTTCATATACAATTTTGGTTGGGAGATCATTAGCACTGATATACCACCGTCTTTGTTAGCACAGAGTCAGATCACGTCCGATCGGCTAGGCCATCTCCCCACGAACAATGTGGTTTGACATGTGATGCAAAAGAAAGTTGTTACCAAGAGTAGTACCACCCTTTGCGCAACATGGCATCCGATCTCCACCCGATCAGCTAGGCCGCCTTCCCACATATGCCGTGTGAGTTAACTTTTCCAATCTACCATTGTTACCAGTTTCATCCCAATTAAGGGGGGTAATATCATAATTCCTCCAATATTTCAATTTTATCCCAAATAAGGAGAATAATCACAATCCAATGATGCTCCTAAAATTATTCGGTTTTGCTAATGATGCTCCCAAAATTATTTTTGATTTAATTTGCACACAGAGGTAACATAAATACAATTGTACTCACCTCAATATCTTTCACATTGTATAAATTCTTATTCTTCCAGCACGGTCTAGGGCACTACAGACCTCGCTTCGCGAGGGTTATAACACGGTCTAGCGCGCTATAGGCTTGGCTTCGTGAGGGGTATAGCACATTCACATTCTTCCAGCCTTTGGGAATTTGAAAATAACTTCTTGTAGGAGTGTCCAAATGACGAACAGTTTGAAGCGTTAGAAACTAGAATCAAAGGGATTTAATTTGATTGGTAGATCACCTCCTAAGTCATTATAGTTTTGTAGAAGCATGCTTTTGAAGTAGGATCTTGTGAGAATTGATACATCATTTCCACTTAATTTATCCAACTTGTTCCACACGAAATTTTGCCATTCAAAAAACTCCTTAGTGTGATTCTATCCCATTGGTCTCCTTTAATACTCGAACACGTTATTCCTAAATACCATTGGCGCACTTTAAAATCTAAAATCATTAGAAAATATTAACGGGGACTTACAACCACGGTGCTACACTTGAGTATCTTAGTGCCATTCCAAACACGTTGAGCATAATCTTAACGAATGGGATCCTCTGATGTTGCTTCCCAGATAAAGTTTTACATAGTCTCTACCATAGGCACTATCTGTTTGTGACCCAACTGATGTAGAACTCTCATGGGGGTGTATGGCTGATAACCCCGAAGCCCCATCAAGATTAGAAACGGATGGCAAGATGACTTATAGATGACGTATTCTGTGGAGAACCAATGATAATTCCATGTAATCTGATCATCTGTTAAGGAGTGAAGATACTCCTTCCAATCTTGGACAGTTTTTGGAAAACTACGAATATTCAGCTCATTCTTCAATCTAGCATTATACTATTGAACATGATTACCCCAACAAGTACGGTGGTCTACCTGATAAAGACGACAGAAAAGATTATCCATGAACCATATCTGGAGCAGGAGGTTGCAACCTACAAAGAAACCTTTTCCTTCCCAGCACCTGGTGAAGGCACAAAAGATATATGCTAACACCATAGGAAGAATGGAGGAATCATTTCTCTTCATTATAGCAATGACTATCCCAGATAACCGAATATTGATCTTCCGATCCTCTCTTGGGAAGACCATGCACCCCCCAAAAAGCTACAATGTATGCTTTTCGCCCATGTTCTCGCCATGTGTGTTGGTACTGTTTGTTAACAAGCTTTGTCCCATATTCTGAGAATCCCCCTTCATTTCCTTACCTATCATACAAGAAATCTAGGTGGACTTGCCCTTGCACCACATGTTCTATCTCGGTGCGGCTAATCCTTATTTGCTCAAGGAACTTGGTAGGAGAGACATCCCTAGGAGCCAAAAGTCTCTTTGTTCGACTCTTATGCCCCAGATTTGTATATTTAGATAATTCCTCCAAGGTAGAAGTCATTTCAAATCCATTGAGATGAAACACGTTATTCTTCGGGTCTCAAAAATAAACCAAAGCCTCGATGAGTTCTTGTTTGGGCTCAATCTCCATATTGTTAACTAAGTTTTTCAAATAATCCTTGATCTTTCCTTGCTCAAACCCATCCATGTTGTTCCACCATCGCTTCAATAAATCAGACACTTTGTCGACAATTTTAAATGGCGAGTGCTCTTCATCTCTCGGCCTCTTGCCAGGTCTCCCACTAACCGAATCCATATCTTACCTAAAAATATGAGGACAGTCCTAATCTAACTCATATAAATGACACAAGCACACTTTTGGATAAGATAACCGACAAACTTCTTATGGGAGGAAGGCTAGACTCTAGAAGGATTACTCAGGTATCTTACTGAGGAAAGAATACATGACAAAAACGGCAAGAAATAGGGACAAAAAGGTAAAAAGCGCTAAAAATGAACAAAGTAGCCATTATTACGAAAATAGTCGTTCGACACTTCCAAGGAAGGTTTTAAGGCTATCTCGGCATAATAACCAAAAATTATATAAAATTGACAAAAATAGTTAGATTAGCTATTTTTACAAGAACAGTCTTTCGATACTTCCGAAGGAGGTTTTAAGGTTGTCTCGACAAAAAGGCCAAACATGGGGGAAAAATTGTAAAAGCTACCCCAGAAGAGGATAAGATAGCCATTTATTCGGGAATGGTCCTTCGGTACTTCCGAAGAAGATATTAAGGCTGTATTGAATAAACATGACGAGACGCAAAGATAACAATAATGAAAAGACAAAAAGCGGCAAAACTGATGATTTATTATTATTAAAACTTTTTAAAAAACTCTCGCAAAAATAGAGGCCGAACCCAATGAAGGTTGCCTCGTACCCCACTGAATTTGAGACAATTAAAACTGCGTAGTTCGAACCAAGACTTGATAGATTTTGACCATTCTAGATTTTTTTAGCAAAAACATATTATTTGTACAAAACTGGGGAATTGTTTTTTTCAATTCCGCTTAACTAATTTTCTAAAGCCAGTAAACAATGAAAGAAAGCCTTCCAAATGATGCAACAAGTAGCACATAAGTGAACATGATGGTCTAAAAAAGGATACTTGTCTTATACGGACCCGACCCCTATGCCGAGTTTCGCTAAGTCAAATGCACATGATGTAACAAAGCGATCCTACAAGGGATAACCAGGCATGTGGCTTGTTCTTATAGGTTTCAAAAATTCTAGGGGATGAGGTGTATTTTAACTGGCCATAAAACAAGCGGACAACTCGAGTTGGGAAGGGGTAGCGTACCAGGAGCAATACTTCTCCGGCTTAACTACTCGACCCTCCCCGTTCTTAAACATAGGTAACTAATAATCCTTAACCGGGAGCCCAGGCCCACTGACTTTATCTCAAAAAGAATGGGGCACGTATCCGCAATTCCTAGGGTTATATTCAGAAGACTAAGAGAGGGTGCGTGAGAAGACAATTATATGTACAATTCAACAATATCAAAGCAGTAAAAAGTGGACAAGTAGCACATTAGGCCCAAATAAATCACAATATATACAAAAATTAATAAAGCCAAATAAAGTTAATATGTAAGCTCGAATTCTTGAAATTCCCAGCGGAGTCGCCAGAGCTGTCACACCCCCTTTTACCCCAAAAGATAAATGTGTGTTATGGATTGTGGGTTGAAGAGTTTTTTAAATTAAAGTGATAAACTTGAGTAGGGATTATTTTATTGTTCAGAGTCGCCACTTGGAATTGACTTTTGGGTGTTCCAAGTCGCCTTTTATTTGAATCCCTAGTCAAAGGAAGGTTTGACTCTATTATTATTGGTCTGTAAAAACAAAGTCTGGGTAATAAATTTTGTTGACCGGGGAAAAGGTGTAAGGCATTCCTCGAGTCCCATGGTTCTAGCACAGTCGCTTTATTGACTACATTTGGACAACCATTGATTTAAAAGGGAATGTGCCAACTATTTGAGAATTAAAACTGCTTGTCCTCTTTGAACATGCTTTGGCGTTGGGCCAGCCCTTGCTTATTAAAATAAATAAATAAAATGGGCTAGCTTTGTTATTAGTGAAAATGGGCCTACAGGCCATTTATTCTTGTTAGCCCAATCTTATTAAATACAAAACTAATACATTCTGCCCACTTTCAAAATCTCCATCAAGTCTTTAACAATTTTTCTTTTTCTACAACATGATCAAGATTCTCATAAAATACTACTTAAAGATTAACAGAGAAATGCTACAAGGCAATAAATAAATAAATAAATAAAGAAAGAAAAAAAAAGTCATGGATTTAACATTATGATCCAAAGCTTAATTCAAGATTGGAACCTCAACATTCATCCATATAGCAAATTTCCTTGCAGATGCTTCAAGTAATCTAAACATGCTCAAAGCCTCAATAATTGCTATTAAAAAATCTGCATTACAGAGAAAGACTTTTGTTCAAAACTATCCAAAAGTCTATATTTTCTTACCAAACAAATGACTTTTGAGTTTTTTACTCAAAAATTCTCTGAAGCAGTAAATAAACAACCAAACAAGTATCTTGTACTGTCAAGTATTCCTTTACTACCTCACTTTTATCAATAAAATATTATTCTACTAATTCAACAAGTGCAAAAACAGAAAATTTAGCATTTGAAACTTCAAAAACTAATGCTAAAATAATTAATAAGAGACAAAATAAAATCTGAAAAATAAAAAAAATAAAAATAAATTAGCCATGAAAAAAAAAATAGGATTTTTACCATTTCACAATTCACGTGGACGAAACAATGGTGGTATGCCAAAAGGGGACATTTGGGGAGGTCGCCGGATTTTGGGCGGATTTTTGGTCGCAGGATTGTCGGCGTGGAATTGACATCAATAGGTAGGTCTTGTGGAGCTCTATCCGTTGATGTAGGTATTGTGGAGTGATAGTGGCGAAGCTTCAAGAATTCGGGCAAAAAGTGTCGGCTAAAGTTAGATCTAAGATTCAAGGAGTTTCAGGGGGTTTTGAAAGATTTGGTTTGGAGATATGGAAAGAGGAGATTGTGAAGATTACATGGTACGAATTTGGGGGTATTTGGAGGTGGTCCGCCGTCGGTGGGTGATTTTCGGCGGCGACGGAGGGGCGGCGGCGACGGAGGGGCGGCGGCTAGAGAGAGTGAAGAGAGAGAGAAGACAGAGGAAGGAGAGAATAAGCCTATAAGGTAGGGAAAACATGGGGGCCAAAATCTAAAAATTGGGGCTTTAAATATTAGAAGGGAGATTGAATGGTGGCCATTGGATCAAGAGGGTCATGGATGGATGAGATTGGATCTTTGATTCATTTAATAAAATGACGTAGTTTCATCATGAAACTTCGTCGTTTTGGACCAAGTCTTGGCCAGCTATTTTGGACTAGCTATGGCCGAATTGGGCTCAAACTTTGGGCCAATTTTGGCTCAATTTAAATTAAAATACACTAGCCCAATCCCTTTTTTCTTTAATGGAATTATAGTCTTATTTAGTCCTAAAGAAAATGTAGAAAGCAAATCTTTTTGGTATATATAATTTAAAGATGCAAACTAAAATGTACAAATAAAAGGTAAAAAAAAAATTTTGGTACTTTTTAATTAAGGAATTCACATAAAAATGCGCAAATAAATTCAAAAAAAAATAACTAAAAATAGCTAAAATCATCCAAAAGTTATTATTATTATTATTATTATTATTATTACTATTTTTTGTTGTTGGAAAAAGCATGAAAATATTAGGTATTTACATCGTTCAAGGATTTCTTTGTTAACTTACGCATGACACCTGATTATTTCGATGTTAACACATATATAAGTATACCATATATTAACGTTCGTTCAATATTTGTAACTAGGGAAATAAATATTAGTTGTGGCCAAATTCGGGCCTTAGCATTGAACAAATATATATAATGGTGTCTGGCAAGTTAGATACGTCATTAAAATGTTGTTGACATTAACGGGCCAAATTAGAGCTGAAAAATCAAATTAAATCACCTCAAACTTGAAAAATAGGGATATATTAAATCAATCACTTATATGTTAAAAAATAAGTGAAGACATGCATGCCAGCTCCAATTTGAGAGTGAACACTGGAATCAATCACTTCGAAAATAGTAATAAGTGGGTGCCATGAAAATGATGTAATATACTATTACATTAACAATACTTGCATGGGAGAGGAGTGTGAATAACGTAAGCTTCTTAAATGGAAAACAAAGTAGAGCCCACTTTTTGGTGGTATTTCTTGGTATTAGCTGTGCATCTCTTGAGTTCACCATAAACTAACACTGTTGACTATACCGTTAAGGATTGTGATGAGATGATTGGGAATTTGGGATCTCTTCATCTTTAATTATTGGTTTTTAATTTGAGTCTTGCGAATTGAGAACCTCTTAATAAAGAACGTTTTACCTACTTAATGAACTTAGTCCATACAAATTCAAATTAATTGAACGATGTGATTTTCAAATATCAGATACCTAAAGAAGATACTACAAACATAATATGACTTTTCTTTTAGGCAGAAAGTAGGGCGAAGTTGAACTTATGACCTTTCAAAGATTTTAAACCCCTTGACCACTAAGCTACACTTTTGGGCTATATCAAGAGAATTCAAAACTGAATATATAGAGGTAAAAAGTAGATTTTGCCTTATATATACAATATAATTTTTGGCGAAGGGAGTTCGCCGAACCCCCTTTCGTCCCCCTAAATCCGCCCCTGTCAGGAATTCCCTTCGCTGAAAATTACGTTGTGTATATAAGATTGATTTTGTTTTTCGTGTATATATAGCGGATGATGAATTCTCTTAGCTTTTTCGCTTGTTTACATTTTTTTTTTAATTTTTGAATCCCTCTTGAGTTTTTTGCTTCCGCCACTTGAAAGGGTTTGATGCTTATGGTTTTATGTGGACCGGTGCAATGAATAATGAAAATCAAAGGCCAACCCTCCTCGTAAATTTATAAAATAAAATAAATAGATGAAGGAACGTTATGGCTAGATATTAATCTAACGACTAGATACTTCACATGTAGTTGTATTGGGGTTAACTTCCGCAAGTAAACATCATGAACGTTGATTATACCCTGTGCTAAATGTGAAGGTATATATGAATATTACCAATTAACTCCTCCTTGTGAATATACCCGCTGCTAAAGAGATTGTGTGTGAATTCACATCCAAAAGGACACGGAAAGGGTTCAATGCTTGATTAATTAAGCTAATTAATACTGATTACTGACAGTGTTATAGCATTTTACGTTTTTTAATCACACTTGGCTTCGAAATGCAAATGCTATGTCCAGGACCACATTATCACAATAACGCAGTGCTCCATTATTCTATGGAAAAATAGAACAAAGTGATGTGTATGATAGTTAACCTTTTCTTTTTTTAACTTATATAAGCATATAACTTACATGTGAATCCCATGTAATTAATTTGATTGCAAAACGATGAGGAATTATTTCCGTCATAGTTTCATCAGTAAAAATTGAAATGCATATATATATATATATATATATATATAATATGACCAAATTTTCATGACATTTGCCATGACATAATATTCACTATTAGGCCAATGATTTCTTGCTATAAATAGATGAGCTTCTCCTCATTTGCAAACACACCAATTCAAGAGTTTTTCACTCTTGTCTTTCTTTCTCCTCCTTTATTTCATTATAGAGTATTTTGTAAGAGAGTGAGTGTTGGGAAACATTTATGTGAACCCTTTCTTTGGAGTGAACTTATGAGGTTATTCTCTTGGGGTATTTGGGACTAATTAGATTATTTACTCTAATTTTGTACTCTCTTTTGTACTCTTGTTGATATAGTAAAATTGCTTCTCTCCGCTTGTGGACGTAGGTCACCTTGACCGAACCACGCTAAATTTGTGTCTTCTTTAATTGCCGTTATTATCAACTTGCATTGTCTTTGTTATTGTCGTTATAATGTTGTTTGGCTAAATTCCGCACTATCCCGTAACCCGATCCTAACAAATTAGTATCAGAGCCAGATCTAACCGGGTTAGTTTAAATAGCCAAAATGACTCTAACAAAGTCTTATGTTGAGAAATTTGACCGAAGTGCAAACTTCGGAATGTGGCAATTAAAGATGGAAGCTATCCTAATTCAGGATGGCTTAGATTTGGCACTGCAAGGAAATAAGAAGAAGCCGGATAAAATGACGGACGAGGAGTTTGGCGTCATAGACAAAAAGGCAAAAGCATGTATTATTTTAAATCTTTCAAATGAGGTTTTGCGTGAAGTTGCAGCAGAAAGCTCAGCCAAAGGCATATGGAAAAAGCGTAAAACACTATATATGAAAAGAACATTAAAAAACAGGCTTTACCTAAAGCAAAAACTCTACACTTTTCGTATGGCTTAAGGTACCTCTATACTTATACATCTTGATACTTTTGATTCTCTTCTTATGGATTTAAGTAACATAGATGCTGAAATCAAATATGAGGATCAGGTTGTGTTATTGCTTGTTTCCTTACCTAGTCGTTTAAACATATAAGAGATACTATGCTTTATGGAAAGGATAATATCTCTTATAAAGATATCAAATCTATTTTGAAATCAAAAGAACAAATAGATAGAGATATTACTGGGGAAACTAGTGGGAACCAAGGGGAAGGCTTATTCATAAGAGGTAGATCCAATAAGAAAGATTCAAGTAGTGAGAAACCTAAATCAAGGTCAAAATCCAGATACAGAAATGTCATGTGCAAATATTGTCATAAGAAAGGTCACATTATTTCTGAATGCTTTAAATTGAAAAACAAAGAAAAGCATACAGAAAAAAAAAATGAGCACAAAAATACTGGCACTGCCGAAGCAAGTGTAGCTGTTGATGAGACTGAGGGAACTATTTTTTTAGCGACTAATAATAGTTTCAAATCTAACAATGAGTGGATTTTAGATTCGGGTTATTCTTATCATATATGTCCCAGTCGGGATTTATTTACCACATATGAATCTATTTGAGGTGGAGTTGTCTTGATGGGCAACAATGATGCCTGCAAAGTTATTAAACAAGGTACAGTCCGAATCAAAATGCACGATGGTGTGGTGAGAACTCTCACCGATGTTAGACATGTTCCTGACTTGAAGAAAAATCTCATCTCTTTGGGCACTCTAGAATCTCTTGGGTGCAAGTACACAGGTGAAGGTGGAGTTCTGAAAATTTCTCATGGTGCTCTTGTGATCATGAAAGCACGTAGATCTGGTACGTTATATACTCTTTTGGGATCTACTGTTACAGGTGCTGCTGCAGTTTCAATATCAGACAAATCAGATTCTGACATCACCAAATTGTGGCATATGCGATTGGGGCATATAAGTGAAAAAGGTCTTTCCATCCTCAACAAAAGAGGTCTCTTATGTGATCAAAGTACCGAAAATATGGAGTTCTGTGAACATTATGTGTTCGGGAAGCAGAAAATAGTCAGCTTCAAATCTCCAGCGATTCATAGAACAAAAGGTACTTTGGATTACATTCATTCAGATCTTTGGGGTCCTTCACGTACCCCATCAAAAGGTGGTGCCAGGTATATGTTAACTTTCATTGATGATTATTCAAGGAAAGTTTGGGTTTATTTCCTGAAAAATAAAAGTGATGTTTCCTTAAATTTCAAACAATAGAAAGTTTTGATTGAGAAGCAAACAGAAAAACAGGTTAAGCGGCTTAGAGCAGATAATGGTTTGGAATTTTATAATGATGAATTCAACGAATTTTGCAAGAATGAAGAAATTGCTCGACATCGTACTGTGAGAATGACACCTCAGCAAAATGCAGAAAGGATGAATAGAA
This sequence comes from Nicotiana otophora, assembly GCA_000715115.1. NCBI lineage: Eukaryota > Viridiplantae > Streptophyta > Magnoliopsida > Solanales > Solanaceae > Nicotiana > Nicotiana otophora. The sequence goes on along the minus strand of AWOL01S0016788.1, from coordinate 8,012 downwards.
CTCTTTTGGAAAGGGCTCGTTGCATGATTTCAAATGCTGGGTTGACAAATGCCGTTTGGGCAGAAGCTATCTCTACAGCTTGTTATATTATCAATCGAGCTCCTTCTGCACCTTTGAAATTTAAGACTCTAGAGGAAATATGGTCAGGTACTCCTGCTAATTATTCTGATTTAAAGATATTTGGTTGCCCTGCATACATGCATGTAAATGATGGAAAATTAGAGCCAAGGGCTAAAAAGTGCATTTTTCTTGGGTATGCATCTGGGGTGAAAGGATACCGACTATGTTATCCTGATCCCACGGCACCAAAATTTATAATTAGCAGAGATGTAATCTTTGATGAATCCTCTATATTACATTCTAGAAAAGAGTCTTCTCATTCTTGTAATACAGATTAAGGAAAAAGTACACAGAACCAGGTGGAGATTGAGATTGGCATTCCTTCTGAGCCAAGCTCATCAACTTTGGAGCAAAATACAGTTGAAATTCCTGAAGTTGAGATAGAAATTTCAGTTGCACAGGAAACTAAAGAAATTGGAGAACCATCAAAATATTCAGAAGCAGTTTCTGGTGCTGACTCAGCCAAGTGGCTGATTGCAATGAATGAAGAAATTGAGTCTCTTCACAAGAATGGTACTTACTCTCGTGTGAAACCGCCATCAGGAAAAAGAATTGTTGGTTGCAAATGTATCTTCAAAAAAAGGATAGCATTCCAGGGGTTGAAGATGCGAGGTATAAGGCACGAGTAGTTGCAAAGGGCTATAGTCAGGTACAATGTATTGATTTTAATGATATTTTCTCACCTGTTGTTAAACATAACTCTATTATTCGTGTCTTACTTGCCTTCGTTGTCATGTATGATTTGGAATTAGAACAACTTGATGTTAAGACAGCTTTCTTACATGGCGAACTTGAGGAAAAAATATACATGCATCAACCCGAAGGATTTGAAATTGAAGGAAAAGAAGATCATGTTTGCTTGTTGAAGAAATCCTTGTACGGATTAAAGCAGTCTCCAAGGCAATGGTATAAAAGGTTTGATTCCTTTATGTTGGGTCATGGTTATTCGAGGAGCATGTATGATAGTTGTGTTTACTTCCGGAAGTTAAATGATGGTTCATTTGTGTACCTATTATTATATGTTGATGACATGCTCATTGCTGCTAAGGATTTAACAGAAATTCACAATTTGAAAAGTCAGCTGAAAAGTGAATTTGAGATGAAAGATTTGGGAGCAGCTAAGAAGATCTTTGGCATGGAGATCAAAAGAGATCGAAAATCCAACAGGCTATTTCTAACCTAGAAGAAATACTTGGAGAAAGTCTTGGAGAGGTTTGGATGCTAAACTAGTTAGTACCTCTCTTGCTGCTCATTTTAAGTTATCAGCTGCTTAGTTTCCACAGTTAGAGGAAGAAGAGAGGTACATAGAACAGGTTCCTTATTCTAGTGCAGTCGGTAGTATTATATATGCAATGGTTTATACACATCCAGACATTTCACAAGCAGTGAGCGTGGTAGACCGATATATGGCTTGCCCTGGTAAAACACATTGGTATGCTGTGAAATGGATTCTCAGATACGTGCGAGGTACTTCAAACACATGTTTGGAGTTTGGGAGAAATACTAACACTTTGGTTGGTTTTGTAGACTCAGATTATGCAGGTGATCTTGACAAAAGAAGATCACTGACAGGCTATGTATTTTGCATCGGTGGTTGCGCTATTAGTTGGAAAGCTACATTACAACATGTAGTAGCTTTATCTACTACCGAAGCAGAATATATGGCAGTGACCGAGGCGATCAAAGAAGCTTTATGGTTGAAGGGT